>CABEEJ010000998.1:98739-110297 GCA_901482245.1 Timema douglasi | reverse complement strand
CCCCCCCCCCCTCCTTGCAGTTTTAAAACTAGTTTCTAACCGTAAAATGCTTCATTACACCTATATTTTCTTGCATGTCAGTGTTTTGTTTGGAAGCCAAGTTAACTACTACGCTAGTGTAGCAACAGAGCTAGCGCGAGGGTGTGTACGTCAATGTCTTGAACTAGACAGCAGCCGACAGTGAAATAAAGACTACCCAGGGTTAGTCTCATGAGATTGGTCTATGTCACTCCCAGTTGGAGTCGAGAGTTTTTCAAGCTCTTGCTTGCTTGTTTGATGTTCGTGTTTTGTTCGGCCCTTTTCTCTCCGGATAACCGGGTGTCTTATACTGGTTATAAATTACCTTTACTTCTCTTCCCGTGACTCAAATCTGAAAAACACGTTCCTTCTAGCACTAAGGACTGTTTTTTCCACCTTTGGTGATAAATCATTATTCTTTATAGCGAATGTAAATACAAGAAGTTCAGAATATATAGACAAACGTTACAATCATTTTCTATATAATCCAATAACATAGTTTCAGGCTATTGGAATACTATCATTCCCTATATTAAACAATAATATAGGTTCAGACTATTGGAATAACATCAACCCCAATATGATCCAATAACATAGTTTCAGACTATTGGAATACTAATACCTGTATGTTCCAATAACATAGGTTCAGAATATTAGAATACTATAATAGCCTACTCTGAGCGATGTAATGACATGGTGCGCAGGATATTTACTCACTTACTCTATGATATGGTATTATCTCTTTCTAGTCTGGTCTGATGTAACTATTCTGGCTGCCTATCGGTCTTCCCACTGGTATATTACCATCAGGTTTGCTACTCAATACCTTGAACGCAGTTCTAGATTCTTCTATTTGCGCTGCATCTTATTCACAACCTGGTTATTAGTATATGGTGTGCAACTTATTATTATGTAGCCTATACGCTTTTGGAACAAGTATTTTTCCCGAGTATTTTGTTTTAGAACACCCTAAATTTATGCTAATCATTTGAGGAAAGAGACCATGTTCTATAATCATTAAGAACAACAGATATAACTATTGTTTTGTATATTGTGGGTTTTACATTCACGGGCTGCAGTCAACATGTCAACAACTTACTGACCGAGCCATGCATTTCCCGACTGTATTTTTTTCAAATTTCTACTTTAATATTGTTATTAGTAGTTAAATTGTTCCTAAATATTTGAATGCATTATCCATACCAAATTTAATGCTTTTCAACATTACCTCTAAGTCGTCCTCCATCTGTGTTCTCTGTGTAATCATAAAATTATTTTTCTCTGCGCTCACTTCTAAATCAGTTTACCTATTGGCTTCTAATAAAATCTTTGTATTTCATTGAAACAGCTAACTAGCAAACCTAGATCATGTGATTACCCCTATACTGCTTAATTTTAATCGTTCCCTTGCATTATCCTAATAGCATAATCTAAGGCTAGATTAAAAAGTAATGGGGAAAGTGCATCTCCTTGTTTCAACCCACTATGTATTTCGAAAGCATCTGATAAGTGACATCCATAAGGTATAGTTCCAGGCGTAATAGTCATACATACTTCAATTAGCTTAATAAGTTTTTTTTATCTCAAACCTAACTGAAATCTCATATAATTTGTATAGTGGGCATGTTTTGAAGGCTATTTAGGTTGGGTTTTTTTAGCACCGCGTCTTACTACTCATTCTGTTTGTTCTCTAATGTACTAAATAAGCTAATGGTTTTAGGGATTAGGAAGGTTATATTTAGAGGAATAGTACATGAATTTGCGTGGAGGGAGAGTGGAAAAACAATTTTGGACAAAACCTCACTCGATACATCCGACTGAGATTCGAACCTTGATCTCCTCGTCCTCGGCAGTCTAGTCTAACACAAGAGTAGCGCGTTAGACTATGCAGTCACGGAAGTGGGTGTTTTAATTACATGCTATCATACCCAATATGATCCAATGGCACTGTTTTCAGGTATTTTGGCATTTTAGTTATCTTACCCATGATCCGTTGACATAGTTTAGAAGTTATTGGCAAGCTACCATCCCCAATATAATCTAATGACATGATTATATACATTTATATTAGAAATATACTGGTTGATTTGAAACTATCTGTACACAATTTAATAGGAGATAAGGAACACTTAAACAAACCTTTCTCGTTAAGACATCATGTGCAGACGTCACTCTTTATGTTCTAAAGGGTACTGTTGTTACATAAATGAAAATGAAAGGCATTAAGTCTGAACAGCATTTTTATTTGACGCATGTGCTCAAACTACAGCGTCGACGCATTGTTTTCTATACATTTTCAAAGATTCCCCAACCTCGTAAGCTAGATGTATTTCAGCCATAACAGAATTCGTGAAATGCCCCATTTTACACTCAATAAATCCACGTTACGAATGACGGCAACGAGAAATAGCCATTTGACGCACCGCCCAACAGCGCCCTCTAGCACTAAAGGGTGAGTGGCGTCTGCAGACATACATTTACTGACGATAACAGTTTTTAATAGTGTTTTCTATCTCCCATTCAAGTTTGTACAAAGAGCTTCGAATCACCCTGTGTATATAATATATAATTTAAATGTATATATATAATCATGTCATTGGATTTTATATATATATATATATATAATTATGTCTCTCTTTATATACATATATATAATTATATATATACATATATAATTATGTCATTGGATTGTATTAGGTATTATATATAATGTTACTATATCCTGTATAATATATCTAGGCTACAATATAACACCTATTAGATACATTACATAAATTATATATTTACTACTTATAAATATTATAGATTCTATCTTATAAAGTACAATATATATGAAAGAAAACTGGATCGGACACATCCTTAGAAGGAAATGTCTTCTGTATGACGTCATAGAAGGAAAGGTTGGGGGAAAGAGGAGCTTAAGAATGAGGATTCATAATATTAGATGACTCGAAGGAAAGAAGAAAATTCTGGGAGCTAAAGGAGGCAGAGGACAGGGCGCATTGGATGTCTAAGTTCACTGACAAAAGGAATGGACCTGTCGTAAGATAGAACATCTAATAATAATTATTATCTATAATATGCGTAAATACAATATATATAATATATATTATAAAAATAATATTTATAATATATACAAAAATATATATAAGATTTTATAAATAATAATATATAAAATAAAGCAATAACAAAAAATGCTATAGGTTCAAATGCTGCAAGAAATTAAAACTTACTTATACTATTTGTTATACTCACTTTGACTTTAAACAGTATGTGCTAATTTTTTTGGAGCAGCTTACCTGAAAATAAAATAGATATAAATATTATTAATAAATTTTTATAGTTATTAATGCCATAAAATATAATATTTCCAATTGGTAAAATGTTCAATACATAATATAAGTACAGTACACAGAAATATTAATATTAAAAAAACATTTTTATTATTAATATTTCATAAAGTTATTTGTTTGATGACTTTGATCATTTATACGTGATTTTCACACACACACTCATCAATAAATGAACTCTTATGAGACAAAGATAGTCCAAGAAATGTATTAATTTTTCATCTGAGATTGAGTTTATTTTCATACAAGATTGCTAAATGTTTTGATGGAGTTTTCAAAAAAGGGAAGATAGTACTGTATCCTATAAATATAATTTACTTCTCTCATAAAATAGGCGTAAATTAATAGAATTTACTCTTAGCATAGCACACTCATATATTAATAATTAATTACTCATAATATGTCATACTCATACATAATTTACTCTTATCATAGTATACTCGAACATTAATAGAATTTACTCATATCACACTCATACATTAATAGAATTTACTTTAAGCATTGCATACTATCACATTAAAATAATCCCTTTAATGAATTTATTAAATACATTTTCATATATTGGGGTAAGGTGTCAGACTTCTATGCTGGCGGCCGGGGTTTGATCCTCGGTCCCGGCAAAGATTTATATGATTACCAAACCCTTCCTTCACCTCTGACAAGACATCTTGTGAATGTGAGGAATGCCAGGCCTCCACCGTGGTTCGGATTCCACGTTAAACTGTAGGTCCTTCATTTCATCTCACAATCACCCTACCATTACACATTAGCGTAAGTGCGTATAACCCTAACGGGTAGTAAGACGCGGTGCTAATAATAATAATATTAATAATAATTTTCATATATTAAATGTTCACATATTAAATACAACGTTTAAAAGGTTTTTTTATGCAAGTAAAAAGGTTTATTGAGAAATAAATAAGGCTAATACAAGGGTCTAACTAATTAAAATAATTGTAGATAAAAAATATATTTATTTTCTAATGGATAGATGATTTGGTTGGAAGTTATGGGTCCGCATCCCACCAAGCGTTATCCAAATACTCGTAGCTTTGTAACTATCACAAATACATTTAAAGAAGTTTATATGTGTTACAAAAGTTTCCAAACAAACGGAGTCTGCTTTTCAAAAATAATTCCATCAGAAAACTTAAATACACAACTATCTTACGGACTACTATATAAACTAGCAAAATACCCGTTTAAAAATTAACTATTTCATTTCTGGTCCTATAGATTGTCCCATTAGCATTTGTTGGAAAATGGGAATACATTTTAGTGACCCACAAAGTCTGGAAAGCGCATTTCAATTGAATACTCTATAGTAGATAAATATTTACTACCGTATAAGCCGAAAGGGTAGTAAGACTCAGTTTTAATATATATAAACCAATGCGACTTACTATCCTTTCGGCCTATACGCTAGTGTGTGTATATATATATATATATATTTATTTATTTATTCCAATGAAAGTGCGAAACTTTTACTCAATTGAAGCTTTCAATAAAAACAACATTTTTTGTACATACTTTTTGTTTTTTGGGGGGCCCCCATTATAATTTGTGGTCAGTAAGTATTTCTGCACCCATTTTGGCTAGGGGATAATTGCCTTCAAAAGTTCAGCGTCATAGGTCCTCTGGCCTTTGAGGTTTTTTCAACTTAGTTAAAAAAAAATTGGGGCCCCTTATGGAAATTTTTAGCCACCACGTATTCCTGCACCCTTTTGGGCTGGGAGCTACCTGCATGGAAAATTTCAGCTTTTTAGTTCTACGGGGTTTAGAAAGTATTTCGACTTTGTTTTTATGGAGAAATTTTGGGTGACCTCTTATGAATTTTCTTTCACCAAATATTACTGCACCCTTTGGGGTTCGGGGCTACCTGCCTGAAAAATTTCATGGTTTCCATAAGGTTCCCCAGAGGAATTTTCGGAAATATCTATCCAACCCTAAAATTAAAGGTAATTTATTTAAGGATCAAAAGATATAAAATTGATTTTATCAAAATCAGCTTCTGTATTTTGACTAAAATTCGTATCTATGCACTGTTTAGCAATACAAACAAAATGGTGTATCTTTCTTTTACCATGAATTATTACTTTGAAGGTATTTTACAAAAACAGACATTTCAAATTTTTATCATATTTCCACAACTCTTTGTGACACGAAATAACTTATCGTTTAAAAGTTGATGAACTTTTTAAAATAAACATAATTATTTAAAATAATATTTGATAAAATAATTATTTTCTGAGTTATACTTTACAGACGAATACATAATTTTTAAAATAAATCTCTGGGAAGTGGGGAGATGAAAATGCACATAAGAACCATATGCTTCTGTAACATTGTTTATTATTTCATATATCGATGGCCTAGAATGAAAACCTCGTATCTCCAGAGAGTCAAAGCTTAGAGGGACTACAAGGATTTCACACTCAATACACAGTCCAAATATATGTTACCTACATTACTGTTTCCAGCCTGTGGGTCAGTTCTATATTCAATCCATATATTGCTTGCATATGGCTTACTAGGCCTGACGTAGTTTCATGATATGCCTTATAATTTAACTCAAGACTAGGAAAGGCACAAAATCCAATCCCCGGCCGTTAATTTATCAATGTGAAAGTGTAAACCCACATTTCACCAAGGATTTTTTTTTTTGCTATGCCTGTAATCGAACCCGAGACCCTTAGCTCAATGACAGACAAGCTACCGACTGAACTTAGGTGTTGGATAGCCCAAATAGTTACGAGGTTTTATTTACTGGTGATAGGAATCAGCAGCAATTTTTGTTCACATAAATTCTGTAAAATACATGTGAGATACAAGGTTTTACATCTTATAATCCAATAGATCAATTTTAAAGAAAATTTGGAGATATGAGGTTTTCCTTCTAGACCATCAATAAGCTTCCTGGTTAAATATGATGTTCATTTTTTACCATTATGTTTCAATAACAATGTATATTAATTCATCTCACATACATTACGAGTTATAAATATTATTGAGATGAAGGAGCTAGGAAGTATGTGTGGTGTACCATACCGTTTATGGTAGTAAGGACTATTTATATAATCCCAAATCTGTTTCAGGAAACCAAACAAAGTCAAATTGGTTCAATAATAATAAAGGCTTATTTAACTAATTGAAGCGAGAACAATGTTAGCGTTCCTAACCACATAGTAGCAACTCTAGTAATAAGGTTGTTACATACTGAGTAATGAAACCCTTAACTCTTATTAGTTAACAAATAGTTATGATTTAACACAAACTGCACCAAGTTGGGATTGTTTTACAGAAGACGTAGATTTGGTTATCTCGTCTACCCTTTGTCCTATTTTACTCGAAGAAGAAGAAGAAGAGGTTGCGAGAAAACACGAGTTTTGGTCTCATACAATTTATGACACGGAGCATATTCAGTCTCTTCTGTCGTGGTTATGTAAATCACAAATACACTAAAACACAGGAATGTGACATACTGCAGGACAATTTACAAACGTAGAGGAAGTGGATAAATCACGCATGCACAGATTGGAAATCACAAATATACTCAAAACACAAACATGGGGTTGTGGAAGACTCCAGGACTCATCAACAACTTAGAGAAAGTGGTCGTGCATGCGCAGTGTGCCTTGTTCTCCAGGCATTTCCTTGGAGCATTGTACAGTCGGTCCCTAAACTGCCCATTGCGCATGTAATGTGCATAGCTACGCTCGAAAGACACAACCATGATGGGTTAAGTCACATATACAGACTTCGTATCCATAATGTGCGTAGTAGTTCATAAGATATAAACTTCACACTAAGAGATTACACTATTTACAGAGTCCTTATCCTTAATTTCTTAGTCCTTATCAGTTCGTAGAAGTTGACTCAACTTTAACGTTGTAAGGAGTAAGGACTATTCGATAGGGACTGCTAAGGACTACCAATAGCAGCAAAGTAAGCGAGAGCGCGCATCGAAACGAAAACACCAATGGCAGTGTCATAGCAGCTAAACTAACTAGCTCATGTTTTAAATATATTATTTGTGACTGTATTTAACCTACCTTTCAGATGTAGCCTAATCTGGATGTTTTATCAAAATATATTGTGTAATTATTCGTGTTAATAATTGTTAAACCAGGATATCGTCTGCTTGCGTTTAGCATTAGAAAATTTTATTTCGAAGAGTTTAATTTGACGTTGTTTCCAACTTTCTTATTGGTTGGCATGGCCACGTGATTACGGATACGGACTCTGTAGACGCGATTTCCATTTACAAATACTCTAGGACTATAAGTATGTGGAGCTTACGGACTCAGTAAATGGGTCCTTAGAGGAGCCTTAAGAGAGGTATATGTTCACCAAACAAGTGGATGGCAAAACCCTGACATGACAGGTAAGTTTCCACTATTGAAAAGTATCTGTCTTATACAAGGTGTCAGACTAGTTACGTAGCGGAATTCTTTAAATGTACAGTCGGACTTCGTCAGGTTTGATGTTCAAGAAACAAAAAAATCCTATATTAAAACTAAGTTTTGGTCTGTAGGGAGGGACGTTTAAAATGAAACGCCAATGTATATATTGATTGGAACATAGTGAGTGACGACTTAAATAGAGGGTTTATTTCTAGACGTTTGCCTAAACTCTTGGCTCTTGTAGTTAAGGTATTTAAAAATAATTCTTTTAAGGATTACCTTTGAAAGCAAAGTTTATTTAAGGATATTATTTAGATTAAGAGAAAACAAATTAAGAAATGGAACTAAGATAAAGATAAATAATTATCCTCAATATATTAATATTGTTCAAAATGGTTATAAGCAGCCCTCATTATGGGCTAAAAATGTTTAGGAATACCCATTTATAAAGTGCATAATCATATACGGATAAGAAAGGTGTTAAAATTTGTTAGGCTAGATTCGTGCAAGTAAAAAAAAAAAGTAGATAAGAATAATTGGAAGTGCTTCGCTCTGGTGGTTTTGTTTGAAACCTTACATTCTATTTACCCTGACATCTATCCGTAGCATCGTAAACTACGTATAACTCTCGCATAACGACAGTCCAAGACATTGTTCTATTTGTAGCGATATAGTGACCTGCATTAGTGGCTGAGAGAAGGTCCTAGCCGTCACTCTGATAAATTGCTGTATTGGCATTGATGGGTAGATGAGTGACTCGTGGCGGGGTTCGAATACTGATTGAATGCTGTGAGGGGGTGGGGGGTTAATATAAGTAAATGTTTATCCACTTTCATACTGTGCAAATGTATATTAACTTAATTTTCCGTCACCATATTTCATCCCTACCCCATTAGTGTAAATATGTGAATTACTAGGACTCTATGGGTAAGGTGTCAGACATCTGTACTGGGGGTCCGGGGCTCAATTCTCAGTCTCGGCACAGATTTATCTGATTGCCAAACCCTTCCTTCACCTGTGACAAGACGTGTATTAATCACAACTTGTGAATGTGTGGAATGCCAGGCCTCCACCGTGGTTTCGGATTCCACGTTAAACTGTAGGTCCTCCATTTCATCTCACAATCACCCTACCACTACACATTAGCGTAAGTGCGTACAACCCGAGTGGGTAGTAAGACGCGGGGCTAATATTATTATTATTAATAATAATAATAATAATAATTACAAGGACGGGTAGTAAGACGTGGAGCATGGTACAATTCTACCTTCCTCATCTCTACCCCATTAGTGTAAATATGTGTATATCCCGGACGGGTAGTAAGACGTGGAGCAAGGTACTATTCTACCTTCCTCATCTCTATCCACATTAGTGTAAATATGTGGATATCCCGGACGGGTAGTAAGACGTGGAGCACGGTACTATTCTACCTTCCTCATCTCTACCCCAATCGTGTAAATATGTGGATATCCCGGACGGGTAGTAAGACGCGGTTCTAAACAAAATACTGAAATAATAACTATTATTTACATACCGGGTATGTCAAGCTCCTCCACGAAACCCTAAGGGAGGAATTATAAGTATTCCTAGTTCCTCCACAACACACCATGTTAGAAATTATAAGTATTCCGCGAGCAATAACCTAGCTACTCCACTTTTATGGGGGTCAGTGGGATCGAGGATAAACCCCCCCTCTCTTTGTTGCATGGAAGTGAACGGGAATAGCAGGAGATTCACTTACAAAGTTAAATAAGAACACAATTAATAAACTCATGAAAGGTTAGGTTAAGTTAGTTTGGGTAAGAGACTATAATTATATGACTATACATAATGACATGTTTGAAAGCTAAGTGTGTCTCATAATATATATCTTTTTAGCAATATTTTCTTAATTGCTTTTCCTATCATGAACCAAAATTCATCAATGAATGAAAGGTTAGGTTTGATTGGGTAGGAACCATAATTATATTTATTAATTATGGAAGGAATGAAAGTTAGGTTTGAATTAAGCTACCGCACTTGGACTACATAACGCCTCTTTAAGTTGTCATGGAGGAACTCGACCAACTCCCGAGTGGAGGGACTTGATCTTCTTCCCCCAAACCCTAGTGGAGGAACTCGAATCTTCCCCCAACCCTCGTGGAGAAACTTGACCCTTTCCCCCAACTCTAGTGGAGGAGTTTGACCGTGCCCTATTTTATTGGTATCATTTACTCGTATACCGTATAGTATATTAGAATATAAATGGCATGGTCGTGTTCATCCACGAGAGCTAATAAAATCTTATCAATGTTGGCTGCAATAAAATATGTTTGTATTCTATTTTATAAAAGGGGTTTTCTATGAAAATTAGACTGTAACTATCCTTTAAATTTGGTCGCTAAAAACTTGTATGTTGAAAATAATAATTTATAATAATAATAATAATAATAATAATAATAATAATAATAATAAGTAAATAAATGGTACGAAGCATCGCACAGACTTTCACTCTCTTTAATCTTAAAATGGACGCATTTACTAAAAACTCTTTAAGTTTGTGAAACTAAATAATATACAATGTTGCAGAAACACTCTACCAAAGGCCTAAATCAAACAACATATATTGTTTCAAAATTATTAAGAAAAGAGAAAAATCTGTGTTCACCAAAGAGCATAACATTCTATTTCATTTTCAAAGACTTGAATAAAACTAAATATTTGCTTGTAACTCAGAAATTATTGATTTTATAAAAATATATTTAAAACAAAAGAGTGTTATATTTAATAGAAATAAATATTTACAATCATAAGTTATTTCGTATCTTAAATAGTTACGGAGATATGATCAAAATAGTAATTTTCTGCTTAAGTATTGTACCCTCAATGCCATTTATAGGATAAATGAAAATTGCTATTTTGTTTGTAATGTTAAACTGTGTCAAGCTATAACATTTAATCAAAATCGTTAGAGCGGATTTTGAGAAAATTTATTATTCTCTTTCGAACGGGTAGTAAGACGCGGTGCTAAATATTTCAAAATATATTATTCTCTTTTTGCTCTTCAATATACTACCCCTTAATTTTAGGGTTGCATTACTCTTTATTTTTTTAAGCATCATGTCCTTACTACCCGTTCAGGTTATAAGCTTTTAAACAAACTACGCTAATGGCTTAGGGTTTTAGGTATTAATACGGTTATATTAATGGGGAGTGTACCCGCATTTGCGTGGAGGGAGAGTGCAAAATCATTTTGGGAAAACTACCCTTAGTACAACCGACCAAGATTTGAACCTTGATCTCCCCATCATCAGCAGTCTAGTCTACTGCAAGAGTAGCGCGTTAGACCACGCGGCCACCGAAGCGGATCTTATACATCTAATTCCAAAAAACCCTCGGGGGGACCTTATGTAAACCCTAGATACCAAGTCTTAGCCCAAACGGTAAAATGGGTTCAACTCTAGCCCGAGGTATAGACAGGTAGACAGACAGACAGACAAACAGACGGCTTCGCGAAAACAACTTTTTCTGTTTCGGGGGGTAATGAAACGTCGACATTTATCATAATCTCTTGAGTTCGATTTTTTTAGACGATCACAATACTTATTTCTTCGAGGAGTCGAGAGAAAGTAAAAAGTTTAAGAACGGGAGCTGTAGAGAGCGACATTAAAAGATTGCGAGTGCGTAAGAGAGAAAGACAGAGCTCTTGAAATAACCCAGGCGCATTGGCCGCAGCTAATGGGTCCACCAGGTGGGGCCGGCAGAGAGCGCTGATCAACTGTGTCGCTCGCTTTTATTTCTGCCCCCC
>CABEEJ010000998.1:86052-98650 GCA_901482245.1 Timema douglasi | reverse complement strand
TTTATTTCTGCCCCCCCCCCCCACCCTCCCTCTCATACCCCCAACAAGTATATAGACGGGCCGCTATTCCCTCAGGGACGACAGGCACCAGGATTGGAACAGTCCATGTTCAACGGGCATCCCCTCGGAGCAGACAGGAATTCCCAACGCCAACCTCAACTCACGCACTTTACAATCAACATCGCGTGCTATTATCAACAGGAAACGGGGTGGGAATAATCGTTAAAATTACATTTACCGCTCTACCTGTCCGGTCGAATGTGGGAATCGGAAGATAAATAAGACGTTATGACACAATCGTACTACATTTCTCAAATAGTCCACTTTAAATATTTATATAAATAAAACACGTCTTAATACCCGTTCAGATTATATGCATTTTTACTAATTACGATAGTGTATTAGGGATGAGGAAGAATGAATTTATAATAGGTGTACCCATATTCACGTGGAGATAGAGTGAAATTTTTTTTTTAAGAAAGCCCCAATAAAATCGATTGGGATTCGAACACTGACCCCCCCTCCCCTGTTATCTGTAGTTCAGACCACTGCTAGAGTGACGCATTAGACAATTTAGCCACCGAGGTGTCAGGCCACTGCTAGAGTGACACATTAGACAATTTAGCCACCGAGGTGGTTAAGTATAGTATTATAGTTTGTGACAACACTTTTAAATTTCAGTTATCAGTAAATGGGTTCAAATTTGATACGTCATTTTAGGAAAACCGAACATATTTTTACTTATTATTTATCATGAAAACACTTCTCAGATACACAATTTGTACAAAAACGTTGTAAGAATTTTCAAAAATATAAATTTTAAATCTTCTAAAAGTTAGTCTTTAATAAACTACTCTTAATATTTATTTTTTTTGCAAAAAATATGTTTAAAGTGTTTTTTTCTCACGTAAAACTCTTCACAAAATACCCACTTTGAACAAACACTTTGGAGTAGATTTCGAAAAAATTTCTAATTTTTTCGAATCATTAAACAGGTTTGATTTTTTTTTGTTAGAATAATAAACAAAACATTCTTATTTATCATGAAAAACACTCCCCAGATAGGTACCCATTTTTTTTAAACTTGATCATTTTTGAAAAAAATAAATACCAAAAATTAGCCATGGGTAAACCACTCTTACACGAATTCCGCCCTACCCCCGATATACAAGTAATAAGTGCTATTTTCCTTGTCAAAGACTAGAGGTATCCATTTAAAAAAAAAATCGTCAGAGCCATTTCTGAAAAAACTTTTAATTTTCATATATCAGTCTTCAGTAAACTGCCCTTAGTTTGAATTCAATAATATATATTTTTTTAAATCCCTGAATTATGAATAAAATAAAACTTAATTTTCGGAATGATATTCCTCGCAGCATTAATTACGGTACTATAATTTATACTTATTATTATTATCACCGCGTCTTACTACCCGTTCGGGTTGTACACACTTACGCTAATGTGTAATTGTAGGGTGATTGTGAGATGAAATGGATGACCTACAGTTTAACGTGGGATCCGAACCACTGGTGGAGGCCTGGCATTCCCCACATTCACAAGTTGTGATTAATACACGTCTTGTCAGAAGTGAAGGAAGGGTTTGGCAATCAGATAAATCTGTGGAGGGACCGAGGATTGAACCCCGGCCGCCAGCATAGAAGTCCGACATCTTACCCCTAGACCACCAGGTCACCGAATAAACTAATGATTAATTTAAAGGACAGGGGAGAGGAAAAGAGCTTAAAGCAGATGTTCTCAATCTTCCCTAACTAACGAAGATTCAAAATTATTTGAACTGTACCTCATAAAAGAATAACAGGAATTTGGGATCAAAAAAACATTTTTCCAGAGCATGCCTAGTTTAGGCACAATCTAGATTTTGGACTTAATTTCACAAACAATTCCAATTTATAAGTTATTCTCTATCGTTACGTACTTCGATTTTTATAATTGTGACTTTTGTGGGTAAGTTATATAAGACCTGCTTCTGTGACCACATGGTTTAAGGTGTTGCTCTCGCAATATACTGGACTGACAATTATAGGGAGACCAGGGTTCGACTCCCATTCGGGTATACTGAGGTTGGTTTTTCCAAAATGATGTTCCACTTTACCTCCACGCAAATGGAGTACACTTATTTTAAATTCAACCTTCCTCATCCATAACTCATTAGCGCAAATAGTTCATTTGTGTACAACCCTAACGGATACTAAAGATAGGTGCTAAAATTAAAATAATAAAAATTCAAAATTGTTACCCCACTCTTCCTCCATACAAATGCGGGTACACTTGATCTAAATCCAACCTTTCTCATCCCTAACTCACTAGCGTATTTAGTAATTATGTGTATAACACAAGCGGGTAACCAATATGGTGTTAAAAATAGTACAAACCAATTGGTGTATACTTTCAAGAAAAGGAGAAAGTATCATTGGCTGAGCACCCAATTTAAAAAAAATTGAACATCCAATTTTGAACAGTTCGTTACCCTGATAGATTAGCAGTCATTCCTTATTGGATTACACTATGAGCCTATCTTAAAAGCTTTGCCATAGTGTAATAATGCAAGGTAATCTTCTAACTTACAGGATAAATTGAGTGTAAGGAGTTATAATAATAATAATTATTGTAAGCTCTTAGAATTTTTAAACATTAAGTTTCAATATCAACCTCATGAAATACCTAGCATAACATTATCATAAGTAACTATCATTGTAAAATCTGCCATGAACTGAAATTTAAGTGGATAAATAAAATTAGTAAAACGAAATAGACTTATTTGACCGAAGGAAAATCCAAAGTAAACTTTAACGTGAAATTATTATAGAAACCAATATTATTATCAGCAAAAAATTAAGTAGGCCTAATATTAATCATCAAACTCGTTTCTAAAATACAAGTATAGCTACAACTATCTAGGAACAGACGGCAAAGAGCTTGTGGACCTATGACAGTCCGTGGACCACTAGTTGAGAAACATTGGTTTAAAGGAAGTGCACCTACATAAGCGTTGAGGGTGTATGGAAAACAACACCAATAAACTACACACCCAGTGAAACGAACCAAGATTCTAAACCTTCTGCCTCGCCATCAGTGTCAATCCAGTTCAACAAGAGCCTTAGACCACATGGCCACCGGTGATGGTTTTTTGAGAAAAAGAGGAGCCGACAGATCCTTGTAATTGACTTTTTAACACTAATCTGGTTTATCTTGCTAAGATATAGCTAAAAAAAAGGAAGAGTGATAAAGAAACAAAAATAAAATAAACTTACAAATGAAAGACTGGGGATAGATGGAGACGTTCAGTCGAGTAAAAGATGAAAAGTCTGTTAGAGCATGAAGCAGATTAAAGAGATTATATTGCGGATAGTCCGAAAGAAGTAGTTAAAGACGGACGGAGTATTGGGAGTGGGGGGAGGGGGGGACGAGGGGAGGGAGGAGGAATAAAAGTATGGTTGACATTTCAAGATGACGAAAAAGATCGAGCGTGCTCTTGTTTTATCGAGGCTACATCCTGGACTAATAGAGTTAGAATCTATTTATTTAAATTACATTTTAAAGAATGTACTTTACAATAAAGTTAGTGATCTTAAAAATAATTGAAAGTTTTAGCAGGAGGAATACTAACAACCAAGGCCCGGATTTTGATGACTTGTAATTTTTTATGTTTGCTTCAGCACATACAATACTCATCTATACATATCATAAAACTGTAATTATTTTATAACCTCGTCTTAGTATCCTTTCGGGTTATACGCTTATATACTAACTACTCTAATAGTTTTAGGTAAGGAAGGTTATACTTAAGAAAATGTAACTGCAATTTAGTGAAGGAAGAGTGGAAAATTATTTTGGAAAACCACCCTAAACACACCCGACCAAGATTCGAACCTTGATATACCCGTCTTCGGCATTCTAGTCTACTGTGAGAATAGTGACTTTGACCATGTGACCACCGCAGCGGGTTGGGGTTCTGTTATTATGTTTAACAAACAGATAACAGCAACGAAGATTACACAGTTCAGTGATGAGCACGTTACATGTGTGGAACTCAGAGCTATGATAGGCGGATGTATGTTGACGAATATGCACTTTCAACACAGTGAGGAAATATAAATTATTCCTGGAGAAACTGAAAGAAATTTACAGTGAATATCCAGGCGTTCCATCAATATACGCTGCAGATGCTGACGCCAAGTAGCCCACGTGGTTTGGTTCAAGAATAGACGAGAGAAGGGTGGCACAAGAACTGGTAATAAATGCCAGGTGGCTCTAAGTTGCTAACGAGGCTAACAACCCAGCTACAATATGCAGGAAGACCGGGAGCATCAAGCAATATAGATGTAAGCCTATGTACTATAGTAGCCACCAACATGATAAATGGATGGCAGATCATCGAGTATGCTACCAGTAGTGACCACAACCCCAAATGTTTCGATCTAAGCACGAAGGTAAGGCACAATATGGTGCATGTAGGAGAACGACGACGTCGATATAATATCGTCAAAGTGAACTGGATCAGACAAAGCGAGAGCTTGGTGTTGCCAACCTCGGTGTCACCAGGGGACAGCGTTAACTGGAAGGCTAAACAGCTGACGTTTTCTCTACGGTATGCCATGAGAGCGGTGATACCTCATCAGGGAGAAGAATATAGTCAATAATAAACCATGGGACGATTGATTGGAGAGACCACATAGGGAAGTCGGAAGATCCGGAAAGATCTACAGAAGAGAGCAGGACACTTAAAGTAGGGTAATTCTTCTGGACATATAAAATGAAATAATAATGTGTTCAAGAGTAGTGTGGTTGCAGTGAAGGAAGCGAGCTGGGAGAATTATGCTAAGTAATAACTGTCAAATAACCCGTGGGGAGTTCCATTTTAAATAGTCACGGGTAAAATAACACCCCCAGCCACGATTACGACACTACAGTGACCAGACAAAACGATGAATACTCGCTGGGAAGAATCAGCATGGAAGATGCGATAGCAATGGCTATGAAACTAATAGACAACTTAAGAGCTAAGAATACGGTTGGGATATTTGTTGACATCTCGGGTGCATTCGACAACCTGTGGTGACCAGCACTAATTAAAAGGCTTAAAGAAATCAATTGTCTGAGTAAACTGGATAACAGCTTCCTAGACTACTGTAAGGACAGATATGCCCCACTGACATGTCTGGGAGTATTTCTAAGCAAGAAACTGACCAAGGGTCAGTAAGTGGGCCGGAATTCTAGGATGTTGTTACTAGAATGGGGGTGCTATTGGGAACAGTGGAATTTGTGGCCTTAGCGGACGATTTTATAATGCCTAATGGTTGAAGATTAATCAATATTTCAGTTAGAATCCAAAGCAAATCAGGCACCAAAGAGTCTAGATACTTGGTGCAATAATGTCAAACTCTAATCATCACCAGTGAAGACGACCTACAGTGCATGCGGTTCAAAGGGACCCTCATGAGGAATTCTTCACTGAATGTCGGCCTTCAGGTAGTCAGGCGGAGCAAGACTACTAGATACCTGGGTGTGACGTTGGACGAAAAGCACAACTTCCAGGTCCACATGGAGCAGGTATGTGGCAAAGCAAAGAGTGTAATGAATAAGATAATTGGCATAGGGCAGAGGAGGTTTAATATTCCTATGCATACTATCAAGAGGTATCAAGAAGCTTTAAATTGTCTCCATCGGAGTTATGAGGCTAGAGTGTGGGCGTACCGTCTGATGAACGTAGTACCAGCTAGGTTGCTAAGGAGCCTTATTAGGTGTACTATTTTTCTGAGTATCTCCGGTGCATCTTCGATTACATCCACAGACACACTAAGTATCACAACGGGTATAGGTCCAGTGGAGAGGTAGAACGGAGAGGCACAATGTACTGGCTGAAGAAATCGGATTTCCGATGAGTAAAAGCTCTGATTAGGATTGGAGTGATGACCTCGGTGGGGATAAGATTAAACCGGCAAGAAGAGTGGCAAGACAACTGGGTAAGGATCGAACATGTTAGGCGGGACTTCGACATGTTTCCGAGTTTAGAGGATTGTTTGAGGCTCAATCACCTGCAACCTACCAGGGACTGTGAACTACATAACAGGACACGAGCCATACAAAGTGCTTCCCCAAGCAGACAGAGACGAGTTAAGCTATGGTCACAGTAACAAAGTATTCAGCCTAAATATTGCTCGGGCGTACTCTGCTGACTCCTCCGATATTTTCTTTTTCATTGTCCTTCATTAACTTGGTCATAGTACAACCGTTAAGTTCGGCCGAATACGTCCGACGTCGGACAGATTCAAATAGATTTTTTTTAAGGCAGAACTGTCCAATTTTCAAGAGATCGTCTCTACTCTATCTTAAGAAAGGCATGGTAAAATGGTGGACTGTGAAAAGTTAATAACTTTGGTATTTAAAAGAAAGAGTTTGTGGGATTTAGAAAGCAATCTATATCATAATAGAGATAATTCTAGGATTCTATGACATGAGGTTGCGTCAGAAATAGAAATTACAAGTAAGTATTTTTATCTTAAATTAACTTGTCAAACAAAAATAATCTATTCATTGGGTTGGTAAGAATATTTTAATTTCTATAACATGAGAGGACATTCGGAATAAACGATTATCATTAAAGAAGTTTTCAAATAGGGATCCACCTATTTGATAAAAAATTCACATTTTATATTAATAACATTATCATGCTGACATATCGACCATAATACTATAGTAATTTGTGGCTAGTGTGTTTAAGAAACCACACCTTTCGGCTGAAAACGACGTTACTTTGACCACAGCAGTCAGACGATCACTTTCGGCCGAATACGCCCGAACAATATTTCGGCCGAATACGGTGCTACTGTGACCATAGTCTAGTTGTGAATGCAGAGAGGAGGCAACAGCTGAGCACGTTGTTTAGGAATGTGGTACAACCCAACAAATGAGGAACTAGCAACAAGCCATACTTTAAGGACTCCATAGCCCGTATTTACGACATTTTAAGTGATGGCGTCCTATAGAAACTCCTCGACGAAGTCACAAGGAAAATCTCACTCAAGGAACGCGATGACTGCATTGACAAACTAAAAAGAAAGAAAGACAAAGACAGTATAGAAGAATAAAAAGAGACGTTAGGAAATGTGAGGACAACAACACAATCAATAATAATGAATGAGAGGACCAACAACACGTAGAATGTAAGGACATTGTGAAAGTATGTAGGTCACAGACCATCTAGGACTTGGCTTAGTAAACTACAAGATGTGAAAATGACCATAAGTCTCACTCTCTCTAGGTTTCCTGTAGAGGTCTGCCGAGGACAGGGGTTATAGTCTGGGATTCCAGAGACAGCAATGTGTCTGGCAACCGGAGCCTGACCCTGATATGCCAGATGTCAAAAACTCCAACCAACGTTGCAACAAGCATGCGGAGGATCACTAAATCGTCTAAGGAGTCCCATGGACACGGAACACTTGGCAGCAAATTTAATCCGAGGTCAGCACCGGTGAACAGTCAAAGAATTAATTGGCCTTAAGGCTGGCTGCCTTGCAGTCAACAAGTCTGTCCAATCGTAGCACAATACCATCAATAAAAGCACCCTGAACGTCAAGGAGAAAAACTTGTGACATCCCTGCGTGTAAATGCAGAAAACTGCGTTAGTTTTAGTTAGATTTAAATTAGTTCGATTAGTATATAGTAATTAGTATTAAAGATCCTCACGCCTATGTAGAATTTGAAATAAATATAATGGAATAACACTATATATAGATAAATATTATTAAATAAAATAGGAAATAGGACGCGAAATACAGTAGTCATACTTCGAGTTAAATTTTACATACAGTAAAAAAATAATTAATTCCCTAGGCGAGAGAAATTTTATGTTCTTCGTCCTGCTAATTAACCGGGTTATTCAGACAGTTGCACTTATGGGCTAGAGATGAGTAATGTAAAATTAAGAGGAACTGCATCCTCATTTGATTATAGAGGGAGAGGTGTTGGAGAAATAATTTAAAAAATAAAATTTCAGTACACGCCAGCTGGAATACAAACTCCGAGGTCTCCATCATCGCAAAATCAGATAAGACGAAACTTAGCCTGTTTCACATGTCCGCTAGTAGGATGAATGCATTTAATAAAATGGGATATGATTGATAAGAGTAGTTAATAGTAAATGTACTGGAATTTGTGAGGAGGGAGGAATAAAAGCCTCCTTCGTGAAAAAAATCACTAAAAATACTAACCCCTTTGGGATTCGAACTGAATCCTACTCCCTGATTTGCTAGTGAGCGTGCCAGAGGAACTAACTTGCATTGATCCAATACTTACAAGGGACTTGCTAATCGCTTTTTTAAGCAAGAATTTTTGCATAGTTTCTTTTTGAAGCTTATATTATTACTTTTAAGGTGAAGATGTAGGTGACATGAAAAAATTTCATGTTTGCTTCAGTTGTTAGAGCAAAACCTTTTTTGGAAAATACAAATAAAATAATTCTCCAGTAGAAACATAGAGTTTTATTTTCTTCACATGGTGAACTCAACATTTGTTGGATATCTGTCAAGGATGTCCTGGAATTTAATGACAACTTTTTCTCTTCATTTAAAAAGTTTGTCATCAAATGCCGCTATGCTCATGGCAGATATTCAACAACTGTTAATGTCACAATGCGAAGAAAATAAAACTCTATGTTTCTACTTGAGAATTATTTTATTTGTATTGAGCAAAAAAAAGTTTTGCTATAAGAACTATAAAAAACACAGATCTTTTCTCGCATCCCCTACATTCCCACCTTAAAGACATTTAACGTGGGGTTTATTGATGCTTTGAACAAAGATTATAGTGAATTCCGAGTCTCTTCTACTTCTGCCCCCCTGTCTTGTCACCTCATTGGGCCTACATATATCCAAACCGATGGGCTCACGGATTAAACGATAAGCACATCAAGTATGATTTACCAGTAACGAGTAAGTTAAGATAAATTCCAGGAGTACTGAGATTTTCCTCAATTGTTTTCCACATTCTCTCTAAATAAACGCGAATGCGATTACATTTTCTCTAAATTCTACCTTTCTCATACCTATATCATAAGAGTAATAAAATAAATATAGCTTGAACGGATAGTGAATCGTGGTGGAAAAACAAAGATCACATTTCGACCCTAGAGGAATTCAAATAAAAGTCATCGTCTATTCGATCATAAGGAATTGTAAACAGGTTGTTTGGGCACTTCATAGTAGAATATTAACTGAAAATTATTAATTAAATGTAGATTTCCAGCAGACATCAGTTCAGTATAAGTCATACAGCTGAACGCTAGCTACTCCGTACATTATTCCCAAGGAAACATTAATTCTTAGAGCGAGGGGGAGCCAGGTTAGGTTAGTTTAGGTTATGTTAGACTAGCAGGGCCCAATCCACCTGGGGTCAAAAGCACTTCCCTGTCCTCCTACACTAGTCAGTTTGGTTCAAACTCCACATGAGGGAACTAGAATATTTATTTCCTGAAAACATGCCACCAACATTCAAACGCGTGTAAGAAAACGTAGTTAAAAGTTACGAGTTTCTCAATCAATCTGTGGACCGTCATAAAAAAGGGAAGCGAACGTTCCCCTGCCTCCGCGCCACTGGTAAAATTATTAGAGGCACCAGTATCGTCCCATCTGTTTTTATTCAGGACTGTAGAGCTTGTGGTTCGAATCCCGGCTGGGTGTTCTGAGGGGTTGTATTCCCCCTAAGTAGCTTTCCATCCACATATGGGCTTGGGAAGGTAGAAATTTGCGTTGGTGGGGGTCTGAGGGGGTCAGGACTAATCTTTGAATTGACTCACAATGGTGAATTGATGTTCGTTTACTTGTCTAACTCTGAATGACTTTCCACGGCTATCCAAAATGATAGTTTTATAAGTTAGGGGGTTATGTTTTCATAAAAAAAACACTTCGAATAGCTTCTAGAATTATTCATCATTTAGACTTTTTTTTCCCTCCAGAGATTGAGGGATATNGGGGTTGGTCCCCCCCCCCCCCCCCACCGCAAATTATTGGCTGGTTATGGCCCTGCACATGAGTGTCAAAAACGTTTATTGTGTATATTGAGAAAGTTATGATTCGAACACGGAAGGTCTAGTGAGAATACGTCATGTGTAGTTATTTAGGCACTAATAAAATATTGTAATATTATCAATAACAGACACAGATAAAGTGTTTTCATTTTCTATATTGTGCTCTCTAGATTATACCATGGATTAGTAGTTCTTCGCATCAATCTTCATATGAGAAAGTTATTCTAAGTTTGTGTATAACTACCAAGTTGATGAACCCCTCTTCCCCGCACTATTTGGTCCCTCCATGAAATGTTTAGCACCTCGTTGAGAAGACAAAATTAGGGACAGAAGGGCCTTTAGTACCTTGTCGACGTCACATGAATGAGATTGATTTACTCCGGTTGCTACAGCTTAGAATTATATCAGTGTTCTCCTTTTGGCCGGGTCTCACCGACCAAGTGGAAACTCGCCATCCTGGCGAGATAAAGGTACTGCTCAAGACATACAGGTCCGAGGTCCTTTTGATGCTTGATCATCTCTGTCTACACCAACTGACCCCGAAGCAGTGGCGTACGAACTTTCATATAAAACAGGTCAATAGTGGAGTAGCTAGAGCCATGAATACCCACGACTAATCCCCCACACTCAGAAAAAAAATAATTGTATGATATATTCGTACAAACCTCCATATATAGTAAGTAATTTATAGTAAACTAACATTAAGAATATCTTTTTAGAAAACAAGTTTATCATCTTGTTAATCGTAATAAACGCTTTTAAATATTAATTTAAAATAAATGGTACGGAGCTACGCACGGACTTTCTCGCTCCATTGTTTGAAAATGGAAATATTTACTCAAAACTCGTAAAATATGTGAATCAAAATAATATAAACTAGCAAACCCAAGAATAAATTGCACTATCCTTATGTAAAACATTTTTTGAGTCGTGGTTTAAATTTTATAATTGTATTTTTAAAGAATTTTCGTCCTCAATTTTATGTTTGGACCGATAAAAAAGATCAATGTTGGGTCCATAGTGTCATCGCATTGCTATTAAATTCCTCATTTATAAATTTTGACCAATAAAAAAAATGTAAATATTGACTATTGAGTCTAAAATTAAGGAGATAGATCATTGTTGTACAAACATTTTTGCTGAGAGGTTTAAGGAAAAATAATATAAACTTTTAGAGACTTACTTATGTTTAATTACTCTATGGAATTGGAGAGTTATTGCGTTAAAACTCAAGTAGTATATCTTTACAACTAAAGCTCACAAAATTGTATTAATATATTTGCCAATATCCAAGAAAATGTTGGTTTTATAAAAATATATTCCATATAAAAGTTTTTTATTTTTAAGAGTACTACAACTTTGCAATGATAAGTTATTTAGTATATCAGTTGCGGAGATACGTAAATTTTAATCTTCTGTAAGGTACCCTAAAAGTCATTTTCACGGGAAAATGGAAATAGTCAGTTTATTGATAATCTTAATCAACGCTCACATACGAATTTTAATAAAAATCGTTAGAGCTGACTTTGTGAAAATCTTTTTTTTCTCTTTTCGACCTTTATTTATTTTAAGTTTAAACAAACACATAGACAGACGTCATTGCAAAGACCACTTTTTAGGGTTGTGGGGGTCATGAGACGTTGACATCCATCAACATTTCAGGTTAGGTTTTTATTACGGTAGCAATACTTTACCTTTTGGTGTTAGAAAAGTTAAATATATGTATATATATATATATATATATTCGTATAGCTTGAACGTTATTGGTTTTATAAAAATATGTTTCGATTAAAATATTTGTATTATAAATAGCTATACATATTTGTAATGATAAGTAATTTCATTTCTCAAATAGTTTTGGAGATATGATATAAAATGATAATTTACGCATCAGACCGGAGCCCTTAAAGTAATTTTGCCGAAATATTGAAAGTAGTCATTTTGTTTGCAATATTTATAAATGTTTAGAAATTAAATTTAATCAAATCTTTATAGCCGATTTTGAGAAAATCGACTTTTTCTCTTTTTGCCCTTTAGTAAACTACCCTTAATTTTAGGGTTGGATATCCAATTTCAAAAATTCCTCTAGGCAACCCTATGAAAACCCTAAATACCAAGTTTTAGCCCGATCGGTAAAATGGTTAAGGCTCTAGTTGGAGGTCAAATAGACAGACAGACAGAAATTCAAAAACCAATTTTTCGTATTCGGGGGGTCATGAAACGTCGAGACTCATCAAACTCTCGAGTTCAATTTTTTTTACGATCACAATACTTCTCTACCTGTAAGATAGCGAGAAAGAAAAAACTATATAGCCCATAACCCATTAATTTTTTTTTTTCAAAAATCAGTTTATATGTAAATTATTCTCGAATTATTTATATTTTTTAAAAACAGTAAAACAAGTTCTTATTTGTCATGAAAACTAATTCCAAGATATTCATTTTAAACTAAATCTTGAAGGGTATTTTTGAGATATTTTAAATTTTCTAAAATTTTGTCAAGCGTAAACTACCCATAAATCATTTATTAAAAAAAAAAAAATTTAACATGTA
>CABEEJ010000998.1:44340-85378 GCA_901482245.1 Timema douglasi | reverse complement strand
AAAAAAAAAAAACTAATATTTTCTAAAAAGGCTTTTACTATGAAAACTGTTTTGTTCCCTACAGACTGATTGATGTGTTTGTGGTAAGTTTCCTTATCTACAACAACGCATTTAGAACGAGCAAAGAAAAAATGGGATTAGATGAATAAATACATGAACTAGGTATGAAAGAGTGAAGACTTGATTGAAAATGAGAAATAGCCGGCCCGTATGAGGTAGTTGTTAAGAGCTCCTGACTTCGACCCTGGTGGCCAGGTTCCGAAACAATCATGGTGAACAATTCTTTTATTTATTTTTCACTTTCTCATGACCCCTCGGACAAAGGAAGTATTGTGATCGTAAAAAAATCCTATTCGAGATTTTTTCCAATTACTGCGTCTTAATATCCATTTGGGCTATACGCTCATGTACTAATTACGGTAATTGTTTTAGGGATTAGGAAGGCTATATTTAGAAACAGTGCACCCATATTTTCGTGGAAGGAGAGCAGTCTGGCTTACTGCAAGACTAGCGCGTTAGACCACTCGGTCACCGAAAAGGGTAATTCGAGATGTAGATAATGTCACGTAGAAAATTAAACTCTTTTATGTTCATACTGTATCAATACTTGATTTATTTTGGCCAAATAAAACTTTTGCTGTAAAAACTGTAAAACACTGACCTAAAATACCGTTTCCTATATCCGTACATTAAACTATTTGACCACAGAACCGTGTGTGTGTGTGTGTGTGTGTGTGTGAGTGAGAGTGTATAAGTCGTGTGTTGGTTGGATCAGTAATTTTGGATGTGCATGTTAAATAACCTTAAAGAAATCTGCCCCGTGATTTAGTGGTCAGTGCACATGGTTACGAGCCTAGGGGTCCCGGGTTAGATTCCTGGATGGTACCTTGAGTGTCTTTCCCATAAGGGGAGTTACCCTAGCGGCCAATAGGATTTGGTTAGTTTGTCTTAAGTTATATTTAAGGTGCGGCCGAAGGGAAAGCGAGTAATTTTACAGTTTTTATAGCGCTAAAATTTTTTTGCCCAAAATAAATCAAATATTTCTCCAGTAGCAACACGGAGTTTAGTTTTCTGCACATGCTAATATCAACAGATTTTTAATATCTGTCAAGGGTGTCCTAAGATTTTGTCAAAACTTTTTTCTTTATTTAAAAAAAAGTTTTGACAAAATTTCAGGACACCTTTGATAGATATTCAAGATTTGTTGATATCAGCATGTGCAGAAAACTAAACTCTATGTTGCTACTGGAGATTTGATTTATTTTTGACCCAAAAATGTTTAGTGCTATAAAAACTGTAAAATTACTCGTGCGCCCTTCGACCGCACCTTAAATGTTTCCACTGGTTCCATACCCACATATTTATTATAATCACCTCATCTCATCGGGACATGGCTATTATTTCCACTGCTGGGCTACGATTAGTGTAGCCCAGGCGCACAATGTTATTATTACTATTATCTTATGTCCTTAGACAAATGAAGACTACGGTTAGCTCATATTGGTATTAATAAACGTTAAATTTTTTAAATGTATATCTGGTGTATTTAACGTGAGCTGTATGAAAAGATTGATTATATCAGCACAATTAACTAACTTAGATCTAGAACAAACACAACACTCAGCCCCCGGTCATTAATTCTTCACGTTGAAAGGTAAAACCCACATTTAACCAATTGTACATTTTTCAGTCCTGCCGAAAATTGAAGCCGGGGGAGGGGGGGGGGCTTATCTTAGCATAAAGACTAGCTACCAANGGGGGGGGGGGAGGAATCCATTACGTTTGACTTTTAGTGCAGGCGATAGTCTGAAATGATTATTTTTAAAGAATTATTAAATTATCATTTGGTTTTAGTACACCCGTACTAGTGGTACCGTGGTGTAACTGTAAGAATAGACTAGTTCTGGTTTTCTGTTTATGGAGGTCTCGATTCATATCTCGGCTGGTTGTATTGAGGGTGTCATTTCTCAAACGGTTTCCCGTTCTCCCTCCTTGAAAATGGAGCTATTTCTTAACTCTACCTTACCCGTCCATTAATACACCGAAACTTCGCAAGAAGTGCTTTTAGGAAGCTTTATTTAGAATATTTAAATTTATTTAGAAAAATATCTCTTAAGTTTATTATATAATTTTTTAATTTATATCACGTTAGTATTAAAATACCGGGCTTTGCCCGGGAAAAATTGTTTAGAGTAAAGAGGTGAAATAAGTGTCAAAAGGGCATAAAGGGTCAAAATAAGTAAAAACTTTAAAGTACTGAAAAGTAAATATAATCAAAATTTTAAAATTTCTGCTTCCAGGTGGACATGTTCATGCACAAGGTGTACCATAATTCGTATTCCACAACTCTATGAAATGAATTACTATATCTATCTCGCAGCGTTAGTATATCTGTATTTTTTCGGTATTTAGCTTTTTTTTTTTTACCTCCATTACTGTTTCCAGCCTGTGCCAGTTTTTTATCCAAGCCATATATTTTCCACTACTGGCTTTCTAGGCCTGTCTTAGCTTCACGTGCCTTACACTCTAACTTAAGACGAGAACAGAAACAATAGACAGACAGTGTGAAAGAGTAAACTCATATTCTCATCAATGATAAATGTTTGACCATGCCAGGAATCGAACCCGGGACCCTTAGCTCAGTAGGCAGACAAATTCTTCATTTTATTAATATAGAGGCATGAAATAAAATTAAATAAAATCTTTCTGTGAAATTAAACAAATATCTTTTAAATGTAAATTATAATAAATGTTATTAATTTAATTGAAAAAAAAAGCCTTCAGTCTGGGGAACTGGATTCCTTCAACTAAAGAATATTGGTACAAAATTTCTTTGATTCGGCTAATACATCGGTCATATTTTAACCTAAGACAAATATTTAAATATAATGAAGAAGAAGAAACCGTGTCTAAACAAAATAAATAATATATTTTTAACCCTTATCTTTGGTTAATTTGGTAAATCCACATTTTAGCAATACATTTTCTATTTGTTGCACCATATATCCTTAGCTAGAAATAATTTGTTGACATTTTAAAATAAATACATACATTTTAGATAACAGATTTCTTATGCCTAACTCTAAAATTTATTTAATGAAATTCATCTCATGCTTGCAAGATTTAAGTAATTAATATATATATATATGCGTTTAACCCAAGTGGGGAGTGGTAAAGAGGTGAAAAAAGTATATTTTTTATGTTCATTATTTTTGAATTTTATAATATTTTATATAATTTTTTTAAGCACCTTGTTTTGCTTTCAGGTTATACGCGTACTTACTAATTACTTTAGTGAGTTAGGGATAAGAAAGGTTGAATTTAGAGGAGATATACATGCATTTACATGGAGGGAGAGTGGAAAACCATTAGGGGGAACCATACTCAGTATATCTGATTGGGATTTGAATCCCGATTTCCCTGTCATCAGCAGTTTAGTCTAACATCAGAGTGACGCCTTGGACCATGCAACCACAGAGCTAAGTTTTGTATATAATCTAATTGTGACTAATTAATATAAATTATTTGATAAATTATTCCTGGACAAGGGAATCAAACCAAGGAACTTTTTCATAGAGCTTCAAAGCTCTACCACTGAGCTATTCAGGATTTTTCCCGTGCTCAGATTAATTCTTCACTCATAGTTTAAGGCACAAGTCTCTGACGGACTTGTACAATCATTAGCTAACTAATTAGCCAACTAATTTAAACTGATTGAAATATGTGCACCTACCCAAGGGACATACGCATACGCATCGATATCACCTTGTGTGAATAAAGGCATTGATTATGAGTAAGATAAGGTTTAACACCTTAAACTTGTCCCCATGGATAAATAGTAACTTTAGTTTACGGCGAACATTATAGATAGGAGGCTTAGAAATTTTTAAGTCAAAGCAAGCTCAAATCTCTCTCTCGCTTCAACTTCGACACCCACAATAGCCTTCACATCTTTGAAACATTTCCGAAGAAGAAGAAACATTTCTGATAGATTTAAATATATCTGTATCATCCCACTATATATGACCAATTTCAACAAATACATTTTTTTTAGTAACGCCACAAAACATTATTTTTACACCAATTAGTACCCGCATTGGTGGCTACATGGTCTAACGGACTACTCTCACAGAGACTAGACTGCCGATGACGGGGAGCTTGAGGTTCGAATCTCGGTTGGGTGTACTGAGGGTGGCTTTCCCTAAATGATTTACACTTTCTTTCCAAGAAAATTCGGGTCTAATTTCTAAAAAATATAATCTTTCTAACCAATAACCAATAAGTAAGATGCGGTACTATAAAAACACCTAATTAGAGATTAAATGACATCTTAACGTAAGCATGGATATATTCAGATATTTCAGCATAAAATAATAGATGATGCTTTTTTAATCTCTCGAAACATTCCCTCTTTATCTAGATGTAGTTAAAAAATAACACCAAAATCATATCTTTTAATTAGGCTTTGATTTCGCTTCGCATGTTTAAGGCTTCACTTTGAATTTAAACATGACTCCGCACACTAGCCTCTCTAAAAGATAAACCTCCACACAATCTTCTCTCTAAACGATAGCCTTCACACAATATCCTTTCTAAAAGATAAACCTCCACACAATAGCCTATCTAAAAGATAAATATCCACACAATAGCCTCTCTAAAAGATAAACCTCCACACAATATTCTCTCTAAACGATAGCCTCCACACAATATCCTTTCTAAAAGATAAACCTCCACACACTAGCCTCTCTAAAAGCTAAACCTCCACACAATAGCCTCTCTAAACGATAGACTCCACACAATATCATTTCTAAAAGTTAAACCTCCACACACTAGCCTCTCTAAAAGATAAACCTCCACACAATAGCCTCTCTAAAGATAACCAAAGCTGATCTAGATGGTGCATTCTCGATAAAACTTGGAATAATTTTGGGGACACCCAGTAAACTAAATAAACTATTATCTAGGCTCGTTCCTTTGACCAAGCAGTAAGAATTACTGACTAGTACACTTGGGGACACTGGTTCTAGTCCAAGTTTTACTGACTGATATATTTACAATGTGTAATAAAATAAAAAATACCATTTTAACGTGTAACTACATGATATTGACAAGTTATTAAAGCAAAAGGCCATATAAAGCCTTTAAAAAACGTTCAAACAAAAAATGTATAGCTTACCGTCTATGAATTTAACTCAAAATATCTATTGACAACACGTTATTTATTTACCAAAAGGGAAAAGATTTCAACTGTCAACACTGAAAATTATATTTGTAGGCTATATATAATACATCCTGACACTTTTTATATACAAAAAGATTACCAAATTCTTAAATACATTCTGGAGAGGTAATATTTTACTATAATATATTTTTGTATTGGAAAGTTATCATCATACGTATTATTATTAGCACCACGTCTTACTACCCGTTCGGTTTATACATACTCACGCTAATGTGCAATGGTAGGGTGATTGTGAGATGAAATCTAGGACCTACAGTTTAACGTGGGATCCAAACCACGGCGAAGGCCTGGCATTCCATACATTCACAAGTTGTGTTTAATGCAGGTCTTGTCAGAGGTGAAGGAAGGGTTTGGTAATTAGATAAATCTGTGCCGGGACAGAGAATTGAACCCCAGACCCCCCAACAAAGAAATGTTGACACCTTAGCCCTAGACAGCCAGGTCGCCCTTCTACGTATTAGCATTTTGCGATTAAAATTACACGATCAAAAGTGTTCATGATTTTAAAACAATAACAAAATAAAAATATAACGAATGGTCATATTAAGGATTATGGCAAATGTATGACTAATAATTAGACAAAAATTAATTTTAATCAAAAGAAAAGTATCCCCAATAGAAATGTATGTAACTTAAATGTTTATGTCTGACCTTAAAGAATCACCAAGCTTCCACACGCATTCTTCTGCTTCGATTAATTGTACGTGACTCAAATGTTAATTCGATGTGAATTTTAGTTGAAAATCCGTTCCTGCTCGTCAAGCGTTTGGCTGCTCGGTTAAGCGCGCTTTGACGCTCTGCCGGAACAACTGGAGAATATACATGACACGGCTCTCCGTCTTCAAAGTAGGTAGGCATGCGCAGTACCTACGGACACGCGTCAGATACAGACTCCATTTAAGACTACTCCTCTAAAGATCTCAAGAAGTTTCTGCAAAGCTTATTCGTCAAAGAAACACAGCAAGGTTTATCGTCTATAAACTAGAAAAATTAGTTCCTCTTAATTATTTTTCCACCCCATCTGTTCAGGTAAAACACATTTATGAAAATCATTCTAATGGGGTAGGGATGAGAAGGACAGCATTTTAGAGGTAATCTACCCGCATTTGCGTGGAAGAAGAGTGATAAACCATTTAGGAAAAGCAACCCTCAGTACACTCGACTGAGATTCGAACCCCATCATCATCAGTCCAGTATAATACGAGAGTTATATGCCTTAAACAAGTTGTCTTCAGCTTTTTTTTTTTTTGCATACCCGAAAATACGATTTTTCTTTAAATTTGTACCCCCCTAAAGTTGTTGGTGCAAAATGCTAATCATACATATTCTATAATCTACATAACCACTTCAGTAGCCGCATGTTCTAAGGCGTCACTCTCACAATAGACTAGGTTGCCGATAACGGGGAGACCGGGGCTCGAATCCCAGTTGGTTGTACTGAGGGTGGTTATCCTAAATTGTTTTTTTTTTACTCTCGCCCACGTAAATGCGGGTACAGTTCCTCTAAATTCATTCTTCCTTCACCCTAACATATTAGTGTAATTAATACATTGGAGTATAACATGAACAGGTAGTAAGACGCAATACTAAAAAAATAAAAATATAATATTTCTCTAGGAGGAGGAGAGAGAGGAAAAAGGTGCTCCCAGACCTCATGTCTTTACGTCTGGGTTTCTTATCCTCAACAACAACTGTTTCCAGCCTGTGGCTAGGCCAGTTTAATAAAATGCCTACATCTTCCTCTTACCTTCCACCATTATTCCCCCTTTAATTGCTTCCATTCTTATCCTCTCACTGATATACTTTTTGTTATCTGCTTCTCCCATCTCTTTCTTGGCCTCCTTTGCGGTCTTTTTCCTACATAATTCATTTCCATAATTTTCTTTAACATCCTCTCCTTCTCCATCCTCACTACATGCCACCATACCACCTCGGTCTTGCTTCCTATATTATCTCATGTACTCCAACATCCTCATTACATCCTCATAACATCTCAGTATTGCTTCCTCTACTATCTCATGTACTTCAAGTACCCCTACTCTTTAGAACTTCATTCCTAATCTTGTTTCTCCTCGTAAAAGTTTCTGGTTAGCCCTAAATCTTGCCCTGACTACTCAGTGTTTATCTTGAATTAATATATATACATTTTTTTAAATTCTATATACACCCGAAGATGTCTTCATGTACCCCGGGAGTACACACACACACACACACCAGGTTAGATACCAATCGTCTACTTAAGTGGGTTTTCCTTTTATATGCTTATTTTTATTATTATTATTATTATTATTATTATTTAGCACCACGTCTTAATACTCGTTCGGGTTATACGCTTTAAGTACTAATTATGCTAATGGATTAGGAATTGGGAAGACTGAATGAGAAGAAGTGAACCCACATTTGCGTAAAGGGAGAGTGGAAAGCCATTTAGGAATAACCAGCCCCAGTTCACCCGACCGAGATTCGAACCTCGATCTCCCCGTCCTCAGCAGTTGAGCTCAACACGACTAGCGCGTTAGCCAACTACGCCACCGGGGCGGGTTAGATGTTTCTTAAAATTAATAAAGTGTAATTATATTCCTTTGAGAAGATACAAAAATGTTCCACTAAACTTGTTCCTCTAAAAAACACAAAAAAGTATTCTCTAAGTTATTTCTTCCAAAAATAAAATACAATAAAAAATGCATGCAAGCTTATTCTTCTAGACAAATTACAAAAATATATATCCTAGATAATTTTCTGACAATTTAGCTCACTCGGTAGGATGTCTGGCTATCGTGCTAGGTGTTAAGGGTTCGATCTAAGGTATGTTTGAAAAATGTCATTATTGGTGACATGTGGGGTTTACCCTTTTACAATGACAAATTGGTTTCCGGGACTGGGTGGGTTTTTTTAAAATATAGATTTCAGTTAATTTATAAGTCGTGTTCAGATATAATTAGTCGGTTCAGAAAGTGCACGTTAATTACCTCAAATAATAATACTCTAAAAAATTATTCAAAAAATACAAAAGTGTCTCTAATATAATAATACAAAAAATACAAAATAAATTTATAAACTTGTTTAAAAAACTTTTTATCTGATTATTTAAGAAAATACAAAAAGTTATATCTAAGCCTACAAAAATACAAGGCTTCCTCTAATGTTATTATATTAAATATAAAATAAAAAAGGTTACTCATACGCTTATTCCTTTGGAATTAAAAAAAACCTTTAGTCTTATTTTTCTAAAAGTTAAACTTAAGGGCCAGTTTCATAGTCAAATTTAGTACGCCTCAAGTGCGGCGCTACACCGAGTTCATGACGACACCTACCTAAACCAGAATGGAATGGGCCAGTTTCCTATGCGAGAACGGCCCATTCCATTCTGGTTTAGGTAGGTGTCATCTTGTATTTAGTGTAGCTCTGCACTTAGGGCGTACTAAATTTGACTATGAAACTGGCCCTAAGGCTCATTCCTTTTAGAATTACAAAACTATCTTCTCTTGGATCATTCTACTAAAATTTGCAAAGAAAACTATCTTAAGGGTGCTACATGGTAGAACACAGAAGTGTTGCAGACGTTTATAAATCCTTGATTATCTATGGTAGGGGTGACCTGGTGGTTTGGGGGTAAGGTGTCAGACTTCTGTGCTGGGGTCCGGGGTTCAATCCTAGGTCCCGGCACAGATTTATCTGACTACGAAACACTTCCTTCACCTCTGACAAGACGTGTATTAATCACAACTTGTGATTGTGTGGAATGCCAGGCCTCCGCCGTGGTTCGGATCCCACGTTTAAATGTAGGTCCTCTATCTCATCTCACAATTACCCTACCATTACGCATTAGCGTAAGTGCGTATAACCCGAACGGGTAGTAAGACGTGGTGCTAATAATAATAATAATAATATATGGTTGTTTCATATTTTTTTCACTAAAACGTAAGTGAAAGTACTGACCATTTAAAGCGTTTGAATTTTAAAGAGTTATAAAATGTTGTGATCACTTACATAATCAAATCTCATTTAATATTCCAACAATGTACAGTATTAGGCACTTCTATAAATTCTTAATCTCCATTAATGTTTAATCAGAAATGATCCACGTGCAGGAGTGCTGGTGTAAATTTACGATTTCTAGCCGACTATACCACAGAGTTGATTGGCATGTGACGCACGCTCTTAATCTCATAAGTACACATTTTAGGGCAAAGCGTAGTTGAATAAAAAAAAATTAAACCCAAATTATTTTGTTTAACTGGTCATAGACCTGCTGATAAGTTTCATCTACATTTTGTTGAAAACAATATTTAAAAATATCAACCAACATCTTAAATAATGCGGGATTTCTAAACGTCTGTAACAGGTCTCAGTACTCTACCATAATAGCAAGCACCCTTAGTCTTTTTATTCTAAAGATATTAAAGTTTCCTCTTATATTATCCCTTTAATAAACTCCTAATTGTTTCCTCTATACATATTTTCCAGAACATCTATCTAATAATATACTATGAAGTAATCACTTTCATTGTGCAAATAAATTTACTCTACCTTTTCATACAAAAACCACAACAACGATTTACCTGAAATTTTGGAAGGGCATAACTCAGACGTTCTGTTAACATACACTATTCGTGGAATCCCCTCGTGCAGATGATTCATGAACAAATTTTAAAAATTGATTCACTAAGCACCCAGCTCGCCTTTTGCTGGATTCCTGGTCACGCCGGTCTCTCAGGAAATGAACTGGTGGACCAGGCGGCCAAGGAGGCAGCACGCTTGCCTCCTGAGGTGAGCCTTGGTGTCATGTTTTTAGATCTAAAGGGCTATGTTCGGCGTGGGGTCTTACGCACCTGGCACGAGCAGTGGGTTTCGACCCCTGCTCAGAACAAGCTGCGGTCCATAAGGGACGGTGTTTCGCGGTGGCCCTCTTCTATACGAAAGTCTAGAAGAGAGGAGGTCATCGTGACAAGGCTCCGCGTCGGGCATTCTTCATTGACCCATGGATTTTTATTGAGAGGGGATCCACCTCCAGTGTGTGATTTTTGTGATGCTCCCCTTAGTGTGCACCACATTTTGGTGGAGTGTCGCAAACTAGCCCCTATCCGCCTGGCTCTTGATTTTAAAGGTGACCTACGTTTTTTATTACGCGATAGTGCGGATGGAGTTATTTGTTTACTCCGTTTTATATGCCAGGAGGATCTTTTTAATACCATTTGAGTCACTTTTATAAAGTGACTCATCTGGATATTTCTCATTGAGACATTTTTAACATTTTAGTATATTTCAAAATGTTTGTTTTGTCTTTTTATCCTGTATATTGTTTTAATATGTTTGTTTTGTCTTCTTATCGGAGTGATACACCTGATTTTTTTTTTAGCAAGTGTATCACTCATTTGTACTAAGAGCCCATTTGAGCTCACCTATGGAGTGTCTCAAATGGGTATTTTATCTCTTTATTTATATAATTTATTATTTTGTGTATTTTCCTGAATATTCTGCAGGTAAATTATTATGCGTCTCCCCTATGGGGATTATACTAGACTTTAATATATTTCAAGGCCCTAATGACCTCAATGTGTCGATTGGCCTTAAAACCCTAATAATAATAATAATAATAATAATAATGTTAACATACATGCTAATTAAAACAATCTACTTATACCACTTAACCTAAAGTACTACCCCCGCTCTTCGCCCCCTTCTACCCCCAGACGTATCTCCTGAACCACTGTGGCTAGGAATAATAATAATACTTAGCAATGCGTCTTACTACCCATTCGGGTTGTACGCTTAAATATGAATTGCACTAATGGGCTAGGAATTGGGGAGGTTGATTATAGAGGAAGTGAACCCGCACTTGCGTAGAGGCAGAGTGAAAAACCATTTAGGAAAAACCGTCCTAGGCAGTCTAGCTTAACACAAAACTAGTGCGTTAGATAATTACACCACCGAGGCGGGTCACTGGGGCTAGGGAGTTGCCCTTTGGGTGGGGGGTTCCCACGGGCGCTGGACCACGGACACCCCCACCTCCACCCACCCCCCTCAGCACCCCCAGACGTATCTCCTGAACCAGTGGGGAGAGGGGGTCACCTAAATTTAATAATATTCTTTAAATATTTAACTACCCAAAACAAATTTGTATCCATTTATAAATCAAGAAAATGATACATTCTACTTAAAACCATACACCTTATTTAAGTATGTGCATGTTAAACCCCCACTTTGAGGAGTCCTATCAATTCCAAAGGTAGTTTAGGAAGTACACTAGTACTAGCTTGACCAGCACAGGTACAGTAGCCCCATGGCTTCTTTGGTGCTGACTGACAGCTCACAGCTGACTTCTGACAGTCAACATTTAGGTATACATAAATTTTGACCGTAAAAAGTGACAGCTGCTAAACACATGTTTTTGCAGATCATAAGGTTTGGAGTAGGGTTACATAATTTGGTCTGGTAACTTTTCAAAGCTTTTAGCTGTCAGCTGTGAGCTGTCAGTCAGCACCAAAGACACCATGGGGTTAATGAAGAAAAGCAGACTACAGCGTTAATATAGTCTTTTGTGGCTTGGTGGTGATGGGAAGGCCCAGGTTCAAATCTCTGTTGGGTATACTGAGGTGTGTTTTAATAAACGGTTTCCCACTTTCCCTTCACGCATTTAAGATTATACTAGTTATCCATTTTACTACCCTCATTCCTACCCCATTGGGGTGGCAAGACCTGCATACAGAAAAGAAACATTTTTTTAACGAAACAGTTTTTAAAATAATTGTGTAACACAATCCAATCTTTTTTTCTTCAAATAGTCTATTATGGCTTGGAAAAATAAATCAAAATTGGGTTATCATTGAACTAGTCTTAAATTTATTTGTATTTTTTTTAATTTTTTCAAAAATTTATTATCAGTATCAACCCTCATGCTTTATTATTTAATTTTTTTTTGTAAAATACAGGTACATATTGGTAATTACATTCTGAGACATTACCTAGACATTACTTTTGAAACAAAATTGTTAAATACATTCATAATTAATTTGAATGTTCAAAAATCAGTCATTTACCAACTATTAGAGATAGAATTAGAATAATTATATCGCTCTAAGGTTTGTCTATATAACACCTCAATATGAAATTTGAAAGAATCCATCAAAGTGTTTCATTTATAGCCCCAGTTATAGACCTAGAGAATTGTAGGTAACCAACCGCCTTTTATTTTGTTCTGGGCTGCATAGAACGCCAAGAGAAAGTAAAAAAGTTTGAATCGAAAATTAATAAACCCGAAACCCAATTTAATATATTCATACCCACTTCGGTGGTAGCATGGTCTAAAAGGTGTCACCGTTGCAGTAGACTATACTTCTTATGACAGGGAGAGTGGTTTTCAGATTAAGTTCGGGTGGTTTTCCTTATGTGGTTTTTCCATTCCCCCTTAACACAAATGTGGATACACTTTCTATTCCTCTAAATTCAACTCTTCCCATCCCTAGCATATTAGTGGAATAAATACATACACGGTGACCTGGTGGTATAGGGGTAAGGTGTCTGACTTCTGTGTTGGGAGTCCGGGGTTCAATCCTCGGTCCCGGCACAGATTTATCTGATTGCCAAACCCTTCCTTCACCTCTGACAAGACATCTTGTGAATGTGGGGAATGCCTGGCCTCCACCGTGGTTCGGATTCCACGTTAAACTGTAGGTCCTCCATTTCATCTCACAATCAACCTACCACTACACATTAGCGTAAGTGCGTATAACCCGAACGGGTAGTGAGACGTGGTACTACTACTACTAATATTAATAATACCCGCCTCGGTGGCGTAGTTGGCTAACGCGCTAGTCGTGTTGAGCCCGACTGCTGAGGACGGGGAGATCGAGGTACGAATCTCGGTCGGGTGAACTGGGGGTGGTTTTTCATAAATGGTTTTCCACTCTCCCTTCACGCAAATGCAGGTTCACTTCCTCTAATTCAACCTTCCTCAATTCCTAATCCATTAGTGTAATTAGTACTTAAAGCATATAACCCGAACGGGTAGTAAGACGCGGTGCTAAATAATAATAATAATTATATTAATAATAATAATAATAATCATACATACATACATGTACTGTACAGCCCGAACGATTGGTAAGACGCAGTGCTAAAAGTAAAGTTTTATGTATTTTTAAGAAAAAACAACCAACAATAATAATTGAAACAGTCGCAATAAACAAAGGAATCTCTTAAAACAACAAGGTGGAAATTAAGTTAATACTTAGAAAAGCATGTAATAAAACGCCAGGACACAAAATACCAAGTTGGTATCGTGCCACTTCTTTTATATCGAGGAATGATTCATAAAGTAATTCCGGTCGATAATATTGGTGTTTAATGAGGGGTTTGGTTGGTTATGTTTAAGTACTAAAAAAATATATCAAAGACTTGTCAAACTATATATCACTGGATAAAAACATTGAAGTGAATATTGTAAAGCTAAAAATAACCCTAATGTTGTTGTTTTTACGAGCGTTTTAATAGTATTTCTTGTATAACAGGAAATTGGGTAATGGCGTCTGAAATCAGATTTATGGCTATGAGTAAGATATTCTCAAAGGCTGCTTAAATGTAGGTTATGATTCATTAAAAATTTGTACCGGCCACGTGGTGTTATGGTCTGTGCACCTGACTTCTAGCCTACGAGTCCCGGGCTTTATTATCGTTTGGTACCTTGGGTATTTTTACTGAAAGGGGAATTACTCCAACGGTTACCAGGGTTTGGTTGCTTATGTTTAAGTTAGTTGTTTCCACTGGTTCCACACCTTCATACTCACCATCGCCTTCATACTCACTATCGCCCTCATACTCACCATCGCCATCCTCTCATCTCATTGGGACATGGAAAGAGCCTCCACGGAAAGGATGTACTATTAGTACATTCGGGCGTCCCCTGGACAACGGTACATTAGTACTGACTAATATTTCCACAAACTTGGCTACGAATGCTGTAGCCCAGACGCGCAATAATACCACACTCAAAATTAGGAGATTTGGAGGAGTGTTTCGTAATACAATTAAAAAAAAAGTTACTATCAGAATTATTTCTACAAAAATGTCAAACGCCAAACACATATAAGGGTCAAGCAAAAATTTTAGAAAACGACCAATTCTTTCCATAGCAGTTTCTCGATTTTTCCCCGAAACTGATTTTAATATTATTTGTATTAAAAATAAAAGCATTTATTTATAGGTTTATAGTATTAAAGTTTAAGATGGTAGTTCAATAGTGAATCTACAAATCATATGTAATTTACATTAGTTATCGGCTTAGTTGCCTCTGAAATGTTTGCCATGAGGTGAACGTGCCCAGAGACGGCTCCACCACATATAAAATGTTTGCCATGACGTGGACGTGCCTTTAGACGGCTCCACCCCCTCTGAAATGTTTACCATGAGGTGAACATGCCTTTAGACGGCCCTGCCAACTCCGCAATACTTGCCATGAGGTGAAAGTGCCTTTAGACGGCTCCACCACCTCTGAAATGTTTACCATGACGTGGACGTGCCTTTAGACTGTTGGGCCATCACCGCGAGTCTATCTTTCTATATTGGAGTAGGACCTCTTTTTCCCCAAAATTTGAACTCATCACCTACCGCGTGTCAGCTGTTCGAGTCAGGGCTGCCGAACTTTAGTTTTAGTAGCGGTGTTGTTCCACAGTGCGCTCTACCCCTCAAAGTAGACCACACACAAGGACTCCTTTCTGTTCCCAAAGTGGAGAGCACCGGGCCAAAGGGGGTTGGGTGGAGGAGGGGCTCTTTATGAATCTCGGCCAAGCGTCCATGGACGTTTGAAACTAGTTCTAGTGGGAGAGGTCCCAAGTTCTAGAATAAACCAGTCGTTTAACTCTCTAGCCTAGAGAAAAGAATAAATAATAATTCTCATTTATCTATCTATTTCTCTATATAAATATATAGTTAATTATATATATATATATATATATATATATATATATATATAGAGAGAGAGAGAGAGCTAATACTATATTTATCTAGTTAATAATATATATAGTTGATAATACATATTTATTTAAAAAAATATATTTATTTTAAACACGATGTTATTAGCTTTGTCAAAGATTCCCCGATTTTAATTTATTTTTAAAATAAAAAAAATTACACACCGAGTATGTTTTCAAAAATTTAAATCTAAGAATATTAATATGGAAAGTAGAAATGTCCTAAAATGACAATTTCTTCTGATAGCGATTTCTCAAATTCTCCCGAAATTTATTATTATATTTGTTTTTGCTTTAAAAATGAAAGCACTTACTTTGAGTACTATCATATCAAAGTTAACAAGCTTTTAATCATGAAGCCGCAATCTGTACATAATTTACGTCAGTTAGTAAATGTATGGAAGTTATTAAGACAGGGTTGGTTACCAAGGCCATAAAAAGAAGTGGGTAAATATATATATAAATTATATCTATATATAAATAAATAAATATATATATAAATAAATATATATATCTATATATAAATAAATAAATATATATATCTATAAATATATATATATATATATATAAATAAATATATATATAAATACAATAGGGCATCAGGTTGGAAATTTGCAATAAAGCACAAAACGTCTGAACTTATTTTGGGGTGTTACTACTCGTTTGGATTATAATAGTGTCTACTAGTTACACCAATGGTTTTCAGGGATTAAGATGATTTTATTTTGAAGAAGTGTACCAGCATTTATATTAAGGTAAAGTGGAAAAACATTTTGGAAAAAAACACTCTCAGTACACCCGACCAAGATTCGAACCTAAATCTTCCCTTCATCTACAATATGAGCTACTGCGAGAGTAGCTAGGTAGACCACGCGGCTACCAAACCGGGTACAAGCTCTGTTAATTGGACAAGCAATATTGTTGACCTTGACAACTTTTCACTTGGATACGACTCGTCGTTATGATTTCTTTTTCAAAGTATTACTTCAACTCTTCTCCCTTCCTATAAGTATATTCATCCATTTTACTTTAAAGCCTATTTCCATTTGTATATATTTTCTTCCCATTATTTAATGAATGATGGCACTATTTAGTATTTTTTTATTTATTAAGTTGAGCTTCTAAACATTTTAACTATCTAACGATGTTAATATTAGTTTAATATAATCTTTACATTTCAATTTCGTATTAGCTTGATGAAAGCCTTATTATAATTATGCACCTACTCTTATTTAATTACTCTATGGAGCTAGGAACTAAGCTCATTGCCGCACTTAAATAAGCACGCCAATTATCCCTATCTTGAGCTAGTTCTGTCCCTCATTACACCCTATATCTTTCAGGTCTAGTCTGCTGTTATCCTCCCATATACGTCTAGGTCTTCCCAATGGTATCTTCCCACTGGGTGTACCAGTCAATACCTTGTACAAATTTCTAGTTTCCCTTATTCGCACTTTATGTCATGCCCACCTTGTCTGGTGATGACTACAATGTATGCATCTTATCATTTTATAACCTCCTTCATTATCTATTATCTAAACCATTTTTAGGACCAAATATCTTCCTAAGCACTTCGTTTTCAAACATCCTAGAATCCTAGATTTATTTCCATCGTGTAAGGTAAGAGACCAAATTTCAAACCCTAATTTTACAGAAATGAACTTTCATATGACACTTTGATTGATGGATTATGTAGATTCAGGAAAATGACGCAAGGACAGGGATTTTATTCCTAGTCATCCGACGGTCAGGGCGTTTAGTTAGTCGGCCAGAGCTCTTTTGTCTGTTCTGGATTTTTCTGAATTTATTTACTAAACTCTCATAATTGAGAAGGTGAACTAAATTTTAATATTTGAGTTGGGTTGGAATCCTGGCTGAGTGTATTGAAGCTGGTTTTAAGTAATTGATTTTCCACTCTCCCTCCACGCAAATGAGGGTATATTTCCCATAAATCACACCATAATTACCTATACTCATTTAGTGTAATCAAATGAGGATGATATGACTCAATTAAAACCAAACCAACTAAATTATTTTATTTTATCGAGTTCTTTATAAAAAAACTATCTAGATATATTTATTCGGGTAGATACTCACAAAAGAAACTGATAATTATTTTTCCAATCTCCATCTAATGATGGCATGAAACCCATTCATTCCCTAGCTTATGTAAAAATATTATAATGTGCTTCGAGGTTTTTAATTTTAATTTTGGTTTTATTGACATTAAAATGTAAAAATATAGACGCTTTTAAAATTATAAATATGTAGATTTGTTTACTCAACTAGGAAGAGCTAATAATTTGCCACCCTAATTACTTAAGATAAGGAAAATATCATTAAATATAGTGTTTACCAATTTTTATTTTAAAAAAAAGTTGAAATGAGACGATTAGATAGGATAACGACAATTTTTCACCAACCATAAAGAAAATATTTTGTAATTGTTTAAAATAATAATTAAAAAATTAGCTTTTTACAAAGACAACTTCCTAACAAAATCTACCGGTGGGCACGTAAAAAAAGCGTTAGTCTCATCTTGTCTGGTTTTCTACTAACGATGTGGTAAGGTTTTGAATCCCGCCCGTGTGAACCGAGGTAGACTTTAATAAATGTGTTTTTATTCTATTTCCACTTAAATGTAGTCATCTTCTTCAATATTCTATGGTCTTCATTCCTAACTCATTAATGTAAATATGTGGATATCCTGGACGGGTAGTAAGACGTGGAGCACGGTACTATTCTACCTTCATCATCTCTACCCCATTAGTGTAAATATGTGGATATCCCGGACGGGTTGTAAGACGTGGAGCTCGGTACTATTCTACCTTCCTCATCTCTACCCCGTTAGTGTAAATATGTGGATATCCCGGACAGGTAGTAAGACGTTGAGCACGGTACTATTCTACCTTCCTCATCTCTACCCCATTAGTGTAAATATGTGGATATCCCGGACGGGTAGTAAGACGTTGAGCACGGTACTATTCTACCTTCCTCATCTCTACCACATTAGTGTAAATATGTGGATATCCCGGACGGGTAGTAAGACGTGGCGCACGGTACTATTCTACCTTCCTCATCTCTACCCCATTAGTGTAAATATGTGGATATCCCGGATGGGTAGTAAGACGTGGAGCACGGTGCTATTCTACCTTCCTCATATCTACCCCATTAGTGTAAATATGTGGATATCCCGGATGGGTAGTAAGACGTGGAGCACGGTACTATTCTACCTTCATCATCACTACCCCACTAGTGTAAATATGTGGATATCCTGGACGGGTAGTAAGACGTGGAGCACGGTGCTATTCTACCTTCCTCATCTCTACCCCATTAGTGTAAATATGTGGATATCCTGGACGGGTAGTAAGACGTGTAGCACGGTACTATTCTACCTTCCTCATCACTACCACACTAGTGTAAATATATGGATATCCCGTACGGGTAGTAAGACGTGGAGCAAGGTACTATTCTACCTTCCTCATCTCTACCCCATTAGTGTAAATATGTGGATATCCCGGACGGGTAGTAAGACGTGGAGCACGGTACTATTCTACCTTCCTCATCTCTACCCCATTAGTGTAAATATGTGGATATCCCGGACGGGTAGTAAGACGTGGAGCACGGTACTATTCTACCTTCCTCATCTCTACCCCATTAGTGTAAATATGTGGATATCCCGGACGGGTAGTAAGACGTGGAGCACGGTACTATTCTACCTTCCTCATCTCTACCCCATTAGTGTAAATATGTGGATATCCCGGACGGGTAGTAAGACGTGGAGCACGGTACTATTCTACCTTCCTCATCTCTACCCCATTAGTGTAAATATGTGGATATCCCGGACGGGTAGTAAGACGTGGAGCACGGTACTATTCTACCTTCCTCATCTCTACCCCATTAGTGTAAATATGTGGATATCCCGGACGGGTAGTAAGACGTGGAGCACGGTACTATTCTACCTTCCTCATCTCTACCCCATTAGTGTAAATATGTGGATATCCCGGACGGGTAGTAAGACGTGGAGCACGGTACTATTCTACCTTCCTCATCTCTACCCCATTAGTGTAAATATGTGGATATCCCGGACGGGTAGTAAGACGTGGAGCACGGTACTATTCTACCTTCCTCATCTCTACCCCATTAGTGTAAATATGTGGATATCCCGGACGGGTAGTAAGACGTGGAGCACGGTACTATTCTACCTTCCTCATCTCTACCCCATTAGTGTAAATATGTGGATATCCCGGACGGGTAGTAAGACGTGGAGCACGGTACTATTCTACCTTCCTCATCTCTACCCCATTAGTGTAAATATGTGGATATCCCGGATGGGTAGCAATACGTGGAGCACGGTACTATTCTACCTTCCTCATCTCTACCCCATTAGTGTAAATATGTGGATATCCCGGATGGGTAGTAAGACATGGAGCATGGTACGTGGGTAGAGAAAAAATTACCAGCAAGATTTACTTCTTAACTTGATAGCCAAATGATTTGTATTTTGTCCTACTTCAAGAGATAAGAAAGATGATCAATATGATACGTAGACGTGGTTTTATGAACTATTAAGTTTCAAGTAGACGTAATAAAACGTTACCCTACAGTTGAAACGACTAGATCGATACAAGTAATCTCAAGAAACATATCATTTTAAAAAGCTACTGCCCTCACTACTAATCACGGTTAGTAAAACATGTAGTCCGTAAAGCCATAAGGACTTGAATGATAATTTGTATGATAAATTAGTAAAAGTTTATTACGATTCTAAGAAACCAAAGTAATTAATAAATAGATCATTTATCTATGATCAAGCGAACTAAGATGTCTCATCTGGACTGGTTTTGCTGGTGACTGGGATATCAGGGTTTGAACTCAGGCAAAGTAGCTTTAATTGTCGGTGACCTTGTGGTCTATGGGTAAGGTGTCAGACTTCTATGCTGGCGGCCGGGTTTCGATCCTCGGTCCCGGCAAATATTTATCTGATTACCAAACCCTTCCTTCACCTCTAACAAGGCGTCTTGTGAATGTGAGGAATGCCTGGCCTCCACCGTGGTTCGGATTCCACGTTAAACTGTAGGTCCTTTCATTTCATCTCACAATCACCCTACCATTACACATTAGCGTAAGTGCGTATAACCCGAACGGGTAGTAAGACGCGGTGCTAATAACCTACCCTACTCATCCCAAGACCCTTTAGTGTAAATATTTGGACATTCCAAATAAGTACTAATAAGAAATGGTGTACTAGATTCGGTGGCCGCGTGGTTTAAGGAGTCACTATAGAAATAGATTGGTTTGCTGAATACTAGGAGATCGGGGTTTGATCCTGATTGGGTGTATTGAGGGTGGGTTTTCCTAAATGATTTTCCACTCTCCCTCCACGCAAATGTGGTTATACTTCATATAAATATAACCTTGTTAATCCCTAAAACTATTAGCGTAATTAGTACAATAGCTTATATTATTATTATTATTATTATTATTATTATTATTATTAGCAACACGTCTTACTACCCGTTCGGTTTATACGCACTTATGCTAATGTGTAATGGTAGGGTGATTGTGAGATGAAATGGAGGACCTACAGTTTAACGTGGAATCCGAACCACGGTGGCATAAGCTTATAACCCAAACGAGTAGTAAGACGCGGAACTAAAGACAATACATGGTGTACAAAATAAGGGAGAGTAATATTATAATTATCTAATCAAAATAGGTTTTTGGTAGATTTATACTACATGGTTCAATGATAATACATTCCTTGAGCTTCTTATGTGGATAGAAAACAAGCTTCGGTATTTAAGTTGATTTTTTGCCACAGTTTTGAATTCGTCCCATGAATTTCTGAGTTCTCTGCCTTATCGACGGTCCTACACCAAGTCATCCTTGACCTGCTCCGATATCTGGGTACTTACTGTTTCCAGTACAATGCTTCTCTTGAGATGTTATCCTGGTACCTCTAGAAATTGCGAGTAAGGGTTCGGCCAAACTGACAAGCGTGTGAGCGAGCACGTGATTAGCAAATAGCTCTCGACAATTGTTGACAAGTAGGCAAAGGCTCGAATCTTGGCTCAGTGAACTGAGGGTGGTTTTTGACAAGTGATTTATTGTTGTGGGTTACTCATCCTCTCTCCACGCTAATGGTGATTCTTATTTGTAAAGGCCTACTTTAAATATAATATTGAATTACTTTGACATATCAGTTTTATACACATATATACACATATATGTATGGTTTATGATCTTACAAATTAAATTAGGCCGTTAGTAGCAAGTGTGTTAAGCCTATCGATAATTATAAAAATGTCAAAATGAGAAGTTTTCCTAGCACTCAATGAACCAACATACAATATTATTACCTAGCGTCTGTAAACTAGACTGTACCGGGTCGAGCGCACGATTGAAGAATAGAACTAGTTATATCTTTAAATCGCGCGCGCTCCAGTCTGGCCACCTCTCATTACAGCCAATGTGTTCTATTTGATATTTTAGTCGCTCGCCCAGACTGGCCGTCCCCTAAGACGTCGTCATCTGCAACCATCAGATCTCCAGTTGCATGGGATACTGTTTGGTTTTGTTTCACAGCTCTTTATTTGACACTACGTTTGGTTTAGTCAGTTAAATATATGAAAACAAAATACTGTTGGAAATGAAATCAATCTGTGTTTTAGAATAAGGTTGCTCAAAAATTATGGTTAATCATGCAAGTTTAGATAACTATAGGCTTTGAGCATTGGCGCTAAATCCAAATCATTCAATTCACGTGTCTACGTCCCATTTTTTCGACCTTCATGGTGAATATTACCTTCCGCTATGCCCCGCAAGTTCACTTTCAAAATTAACATACCTCAAAAGGAAAAATATACTAACAACTATTTAATCTCCATTACAGCTTCGTGAATAAGTCCTAAGAATAATGGATGAGAAAATAACCATCTTGGATGTGATTCTTCGGTATGAAGCGAACTGGATCGGACATATCTTTAGCTGGAACTGTCTTCTCCACACCATAGAAGGAAAGGTTGAGGGAAAGAGGAGTTAAGTAAGAAGGAGGATTAAAATATTGGATGACTTGAAGGAAAGAAGAAAATTCTGGGGGCTGAAGGAGGAGGTCTAATTTCACCGACAAAAGGAATGTGCCGTCGTAGGAAGGAACATAAATAATAATAAATATATATTCATTTCAATGGTTCCACCCAATAATATAGTTCGCCCTCACATCATGAGGATGTCTATATATATATAGACATCCTCATGATGTGTGTGTATATATATATATATATATATATATATGTCTATCTATATACACATATATATGTCTATCTCTATATACATATATATATATATTTATTGTGCACGTATGGACTACATCATTTTTATTCCAGTATTTGGAAAGCTTAGCCAGTACTAATCTACCGTTGCCCAGGGGACGTCCGAATGTACTAATAGTACATCCCTTCCGTGGAGGCCCTTTCCATGTCCTGATGAGATGAGGTGATGATGATAGTGAGTATGAGGGTGAGGAACCAGTGGAAACACTTAATACAACTTAGGCCTAATTAACTAAACCCTGGTAAAAGTTGGGTTAGTTCCCCTTTCGGAAAAAATATCCAAGGTATCAGCCAAGATTAGAACCCAGGACCCCTAGGATCGTAGTCAGGTGAGCTGACCACTACCCCATGGGGCTGGCTACCATAATGATAAGGGTCTGCGACGGTAGCCTGTTACTCGTAAAGTAAAATCCACATAATCACTCCCAGTACTATATTTCAAACAGGTCCAAATTAAGGCAACAGTCGAAAGGCTCATAAATATTTTGTATCATAATATTCGTACACGACCATAATTTGAGAAAAACAGTTAATAAATGTTTCTGAATGTATTAAAATAAACATAAACATCCGTAATCATAAAAACAGACCACGAGTTTCTGTGGCTGTATTTATGGTGGCTCCAAATATATAACAACCACAGCAGACCATGTGTCAACTCAGCCTTAAAATAGTGAGTGCTCTAGGTTTAAGATGAAACTTTTTATATTGTCATTTTACATCAAATGTTTTAGGTACAATTTCTTAATACGTTATTTTTATAATTAAACTTGCATACTAACCATTTCGGTGGCCACATGGCCTAAGGTGCTACTCTCCCAGTAGACTTGACTGTCGATGACGTGGAGATCTAGGTTAGAATCCCGGTAAGGTATAATAGAGAGTGGTTTTTCCACTCTCCTTCTACGCAAATGCGGGTACACTTAATTTAAATATAACTTTCCTGAAACCTAAAACATTAGAGTAATTAGTGCATAGGCGTATAACTTGAAAGGGTAGTAATACACAGTGTCTAAAAAAACTTGAATCCTTATAATTATACAAATAAAATCTAGAATATTACTTATGTTACTACACTCTAGATCCTAAAGACCAGAATTTGAATATTTTACTACTTGAATTAATTGAATTAACCTCTGCAAGAGGAGTTAAAGAAAATAGTATTATCTTAGTATCCAATAGGATTTTCTTAGATCAAAGAAGACTCGCCAAGCATTTGGCTTTGACAAAATAGTACGGTCATTTGAACATAGCCTTATTAAAGGGAATAATCCTCACACTGTGGTAAATTATCACAATCATTTAAACAATCCTCAATAAACTTAGAATTTTCTGTTGTGAGCCTAAAAAATTAATTCTACAATATTTGTTTGAGAAGGGTTAGACCAATGTTTCTCACCTTTCACTTTTATCTTATGACTGCGAAATGTTGCGTAAGCCATCTTTAAAAAGGAGATTAATTTATGTTTTCACGCTCTCTTTGAATTAAAAACAAATTAAGAAGAAAGGATTTAGAATATAGCTTGTTTATTGCGTTATAATATGTTATGTTCTTAGTCAAAAATTAATATAATAAAGTAATAGAATACATACATAGTTTAGGTTTGTAAAAACAGTAAGATTGGTGGGGAAATTTGAAGTTTTATCAAATTATTATTTAATATAAATTAAAAATATATTCAATAATTAAGTTATTGGTTGTATTTTGTAAGTTAAAATATTTAGAAAATGTTTTAAAATTAAATATAATATATAATACTATTGGCCGAATTATAAAAATACAACCGTAACTATAGATTTACAATTAGTTTGGCTATAGCTAATGTAAAATAACATGTTAAGTTGTGATTCTTGTATTTCATAGAAATTAATATCTTCATTAACAATATGAAATTAACTCATGAAGTTGCATAAAGCAAATATTACATTAACATTTTTACTTAACTTTGAAACAATCCCTTGATTCTTGAGTTATGTTGTACAAGCAATTCCGCACGGCGTTGCCCGTGACCCACTGTAGTATAAGAATTATATAAGCCCCCCGCCCCCTCACCCAATCCTCAGCCCCGGCACAGATTTATCTGATTGCCAAACCCTTCCTTCACCTCTGACAAGACATCTTGTGAATGTGGGGAATGCCAGTCCTCCACCATGGTTCGGATTCCACGTTAAACTGTAGGTCCTCCATTTCATCTCACAATCACCCTACCATTGCACATTAGCGTAATTGCGTATAACCCGAACGGGTAGTAAGACGCGGTGATAATAATAATCTAGTAAGATAGATTTGACTGAAAATATCCATCCAAAGAAACGTTATTTGGTTGATTTTAACGTCCTTATAGTGTGAGTGTGTGCGCGTGTGTGTGTGTGTGTTGGGGGTGGGGGGGAAAGGGGGAGAGGAGGGACTTGGTACACATTGGCATACCTTCTTTTCTTTCCTCTACAAGAAGCAATCCCCAGCCCTCAACAACAAGTGAGTCAGTGAGTGAATCAGCTAATGAGTCAGTCATCTCACCCACACGCCCGTAAATGAGATTTTATTTTGTTGACAAATATAATTATTATAATCGAAATAGATTTTCGATTACCTTTACCTGAGCCAAAACTCTTGTATTTATTTATTCTGACCATCTAAATATTTCTATGATCATGATATTTTTTTACTAATCTTTCTTTGTCGATTGTTAACCTCCATTACCATATTCTTGAATATTGATCAGGAACCCAGCACCAAACTAATCTTGCTTGCGATCTTATATCGCTATGGTTGTTTGCCCCTTCTGGCCTTGGTGCCCGCTGAAAAACATTCTACCATATAAAAAAAACCCAACCAAACATACAGAAGGGAAACATTACTGACGGAACATTGTTTAGCGATCTATTTTTAGCAGCTAGGTTGTGCTACTGGTGCGGAAAAAGGTGAAGCTCAGTGCGGTATCTTACGAAGAGACAGAGTAAGGCATCAACGTATTTTGTGCCGCGCAACGGAGCATTTATCAGATTGAATAGTTTGGATAGTTTTAAATCACAGCGTAAAGTTGAATACTATGTCTACCAGTTTGTTTTTTGAACAAATTCTAACACATACTTTTTACCCATATAATCTTTTCACGTGCTCTTTTTTTTATTAATAAAACACTTCATTATTTCTTTGACTATGCTAATTGTATCACCGTTAAATACATTATTGTATTGAAAGGGGCGTGACCCCCCTGGCATTACCCCCTCACTTTAATTTAGTACCACGCATTACTACCAGTTCGCGCTATACGCCTTTATACTAACTACGCAAATGTGTTAGGGATAAGGAAGGTTAAATTTACAATAAGTGTACCTGCATTTAAGTGATATGAGAGGTAAAAACTATTTAGGGAAAACTGCCCCTAGTACTACCGACTGGGATTCGAACCCTGAGCTCCCCGTCATTGGCAGTTTCCACTGTATTTCAAGAATAGCGCCTTATGCCATATAGCCACCAAAGCGAGTCACGTGTTATTATAAATAACCTGATATTAATTTAATTCTAGAACAAACATATCTACCACATCCCCGACTAGTAGTGTACTACTTTTGGAACGTCTTTAAATTAAGCAAAGCTTTTTTTCATGATTTCTGACTCCCCTTTCCCTATACGTAATAGATTGTAAAATTTTCCGTCAAACACCCTCTTCGAACTTACGTAGTTTTTTTTACAATTTGGTAAAGTATATTATTTTATCCGTTCAGCTGTTTTAGACTTAAGGATTGATAACAAAGCGAGCTAAATGAATTTTTAAAATACTTTAGTTGCAGTTAATAAATTAAATATATAAGTGAAATTTTATAATTAATATATATATTTTTAATGAATTTTGTTGTTTTAGATCTTGTCTCACCATAAACATTGATAATATAACCTTATGTAAAATTGATTCTTACCACCCCTACCCCTTCGTAAGAAAACATAAGAAAAAATTAAAACCTCCACTCCCCCTTAAAAAAACCTTACGTAATTTAAGGACTGCCCAGTATTGAACATACCATCATTGGGAGAAAAAAAACACGATCTCACCATAGCTTTAAACAACTCATCTAAAGTACTGGACACACACTATAATAGTTCAAGAAATTGAACCTTAATTAATATATTAGGGTTTTAAAATTGGCATTTTAAATACGGTATGTATTTTAATTACAAAATTAGTTATTAATTTTGCAACTTATTGATACGGGGATATTTTAGAAATGGCATAAAATACTAAGAACAAGGAAACTAAACATCTCTAAAAAGTACTGTTTATAAGTTGTGTTTCATTTGTTGCTTTAATCACTAATATATTTTTCTACTAAAGGACCCACATTTAAATCTTTGCAGTAATAATAGCTATATTTACTAAACAAGTTAATATTTTCACACCTTTAACGAAAAGTAATTGTTAGTAGCCCACATGCTTGTGCAGTTACTACCTACTAAAAACTTAAATTATATATTTAAGGTCGGTGACCTGGCAGTCTAGTGGTAAGGTGTCGGTCTTCTGCGTTGGAGGTCCGGGGTTCAATCCTCGGTCCCGGCACAGATTTATATGATTGCCAACCCTTCCTTCACCTCTGACAAGACGTGTATTAATCACAACTTGTGAATGTGAGGAATGCCAGGTCTCCACCGTGGTTTGGATTCCACGTTAAACTGTAGGTCCTCCATTTTTAGGTCCTCCATTTCATCTCACAATCACCCTACCATTACACATTAGCGTAAGTGCGTATAGCCCGAACGGGTAGTAAGACGTGTTACTAATAATAATAATAATAATAACCACAGTATTCGCATCTCCTTATTACGACAGAATGAATATTTGTTCAATGCTCTGTGAAGCCATTCTAAAATGGTCAAAATTGTCTTTTCAATTCACTTATTTTATTCAAATATAATTTAATATTTCAACAATGTTCAGAATTTGTAATTTCTATTCACTATTTATCTCCACTAAAGTTTAATCAGAAATTATCCACTTGTAATATTGATTGTGTAAATCTACTATTTCTAACCCGCCTCGGTGGCGTAGTTGGCTAACGCGCTTGTCGTGTTAAGCTCGACTGCTGAGGACGGGGAGATCGAGGTTCGAATCTCGGTTGGGTGAACTGGAGGTGGTTTTTCCTAAATGGTTTTCCACTCTCCCTCCACGCAAATGCGGGTTCACTTCCTCTCATTCAACCTTCCCAATTCCTAAACTATTAGCGTAATTAGTACTTAAAGCGTATAACCCGAACGGTTAGTAAGACGCGGTGCTAAATATTATTATTAATTACTATTTCTAGCCGACTGTATCACAGAGTTGATTGACATGCGATGCACGCTCTTAAACACATAATGTTATCATACAAAAATAGGCATTTAGTAAATTATTATTTATTTAATTTTCAAATGTAATAAATCAGTATAAACTACTTGACATTTCCTAAAATGTAACACACATCAGTTGAATGTAACATGAAATTTGTCCAATTTATTGAATAATTGTACGCACACCAAACGTACGCGCGCAAGCATAAACCATTGATATAATAAGTACGAAAAACAAAACCTGTTTCAGTGTCCGAATGCTCTAAGAAGTTTATATCGCAATATACTAGACTGCTTATGACAAGGATTGCGGGGTTTGAGTCCCGGTCAGGTGTACTCAGGGTGATTTTAACTCGATGGTTTTCCCCTCTCCCTCCATGTAAATACAGATACGTTTCCTCTAAATGTAACCTTTATAATCCCTTATACCTTAGTGAGTGTCCTACATGAGCCTATGTTTCTTAAGCAACGCATCTTACTAACCGTTCGGGTTATTCACTTAAGTACTATTTACGCTAATGGATCAGGAATCATTAAGGTTGAATTAAGAGGAAGTGAAACCTCATTTGAGTCGAGGGAGAGTAGAAAACAATTTAGGGAAAACCACCCCCAGTTCACCCAACTGTGTTTCGAACCTCGATCTCCCCATCCTCGGCAATCTGGCGCAACACGACTAGCGCGTTAGCCAACTACGCCACCGAGGCGGGTCATAAGCCGATAGCTCAGTTAAGTAGAAAGGCACGGGGGTTAAAAACCACCACAAATTAGGGATATGTTAAAAAAAACACTTTGCAATGACCTTTTTTAAATTTTATTTTCCCCAACTATTAACCTTTTATTTAATTTGTCTCAGTCATACGTAATCTGTGACGTTAGTACTAGCTTTAAGCGTATTACGATATTGTTTTCATATTGAAAGGGAATATCGATGATATGTCAAGTGCAGCTGAGCTTGAATAATTTGTCCAACTTGCAATGAAACGTGACAGTGCCATGACGTCACAGCTCAAAGGAATGGGGGGGGGGGAGACGCTATTACCACCGGACTAAGAAATTTCACAAATTGTATCTTTCAGCTTTGGGCTGAATAACAGTTCTAGATCCTACCCACCCGCATCGGTGGCCGCATCATCTAAGGCGTCACTCTTATTTTAAGACTAGACTGTCAATGACATGAAAATCGGAGTTCGAATCGTGGTTGGGTGTACTGAGGGTGGTTTTCCACTCTCCCTCTCCACAAATGTGGGTATACATCCTTTAAATTGAACCTTCCTATTCGCTAACTTGTTAGCGGGATTAGAATCTACATATGCCTACAAATTGAATAGGTATTATTATTATTATTATTAGCACCGCGTCTTACTACCCGTTCGGGTTATACGCACTTACGCTAATGTGTAATGGTAGGGTGATTGTGAGATGAAATGGAGGACCTACAGTTTAACGTGGAATCCGAACCACGGTGGAGGCCTGTCATTCGCCACATTCACAAGATGTCTTGTCAGAGGTGAAGAAAGGGTTTGGTAATCAGATACATCTTTGCCGGGACCGAGGATTGAACCCCGCACCCTTGCGGTCCATAAAAAGGATCCTAAGCTGTAGATTTTCACAAAAATCCCAAAGCATCTGAACTTCTACTGGGATCTACTACGTGCCCTGTAATTTGTACAGGTAAGAAAGCTGTATTTTACAATTTATTATCCAGGCATTTTAGATTATTTCTTGCTTTACGTTAGTACAAGGCAACAGTCCATTGGTTTTAACATCTTGAAATTTCAACCTTAATAAGGAGATGTAGGGGACGAAGGAAAAGGCAAGTGTTTTTATAGTTCTTGTAATAAAATTTTATTGACCAAAATAAATAAAATATTGCATCAGTACAAACATTGAATTTAATTTTTTTCATATGGTGACCTCAACATTTATTAAATATCTATCAAGTTTTTCCTGGAATTTAACGAACATTTTTTCTCTTCATTTAAAAATGTATCATATAATGTTTTTATGCTCATGACAGATATTCAACAACTGTTGACATCACCATTATATGAAGAAAATTAAACTCTACATTTGTACTTAAGAAATATTTGATTTATTTTGGCAAAAAAAAAAGTTTTTCTATAAAAACTGCAAAAACACTGGTCTTTTCTCGCGTCCCCTTCATTCCCACATTAACGACGTTGCCTACTTGGTGATTACGAAGCGATTTTGCAAAGACCCGCCTCGGTGGCGTAGTTAGCTAAAGCGCTAGTCGTGTTGAGATATACTGCCGAGGACGGGGAGATCGAGGTTCGAATCTCGGTTGGGTGAACTGGGGGTAGTTTTTCCTAAATGGTTTCCCACTCTTCCTCCACGCAAATACCGGTTCATTTCCTCTAAATTCAACCTTACCAATCCCTAATCCATTAGCGTAATTAGTACTTAAGCGTAAAACCCGAATGGGTAGTAAGACGCGGTGCTAAATAAATCAAATAATATGATTTTGCAAAGCGGGTTTCATCTTAATTTGACGCAACTAAGTAACACTTAGACGCCAATATACAAAGTAGAAAGAAAGGTAATACAATAAGAAGTTCACCTTATGAGTTCTCTTTTATATGTGCTGATAGCACTTTCCCTCTTCCACTGACGAGTATAAACAATCGTTCTATTATTTGAATATGAACAAGAATGACTTTCATTTCCAAATAACCTTTTTCTTGTGTCCTATTATAGATATACATATTCTTCCACGGAACTTTTTAATCTACATCCTGGAAGTAAGATGCCTACAGAACCTTTTTGTGAATAAATCAAATAACCTTAGTTGTAAACTAATTAAAAAATGTTTTGTGAAAATTTATAACTATTTTTCGAATTTATTTAAGACTTTATAATTTTTGTTTAAATGTTATATATTTAAAACTCGCCGAAGTAAAGGTTCAATATTTTAACATGGAAAAACATATCTTGACTCAGCATGACATCACAGGTAGGCGACGCCCTTAAAACAGTGCCTTAGAATCTAGAAGCATTAGAGAATGAAAGTTAGGTAAATGTAGGCTTAATCATTAACTATCTGTATACCCACTTCGATGGATGGAAGGTCAAACACACTACTCTCACAGTAGGTTTCTTATCATCCCTCCACGCAAATACGGGTACACTTCCTCTAAATATAACTTTCCTGATTCCTAAAACATTAGTGTAGTTAGTACATAAGCGTATAACCCGAATGGTTGGTAAGACACGATGCTAAATTAAAAGCTATATATTTATTTGAAGAGTACGAATATTTTTTACGAATAAAAATCCTTTGCTACGTAAATGTGGTAGATTTTTCTTCGTCTTCAAAATAATTCCTTTAAGGCTGGCAGATGTGTGTCGACTCTAAGTTAAGTTTTAAAGTACGAAAAAACAAGAAAAAAATTCTGGACATTTTTACATCTATCGGATTGTTATCATATTACTAAAAATAAAAGTAAAAAATTCTTTATAAAAAAGGAAACTTGAATGAATAAAATTTTGTTTTCCCCACATCTCGTTTGTCTACACGTCAGGGTTATAAGGATCATAATCATGCTAACACGGAGATAGAATTTATATTAAATGTATCTCCATTTGCATGTAAGATGAAAGGAAAACTATTTAATAAAACCTATCTTCAGCCGGGATTCTAACCCCGACCTAACCGTCCCCTGAAAATCAAATTGGACGAGCCTGACATATAGTTTGCGTGTCCACTACCCTGGACACAAGAGTTTTAATAACAATTTATTGTTATTAACAACAATTTATATATATACAAAGTATTTTTAAGTGCAAGTCATATTTCAAGACAAATTTCTAGCATGCAAACCATAAACTTTGTCAAGTACTCGTCAAGTAGCTAGATCGGTTAAAAAGCCAATCCCACTAATGCCTTTTTTCACTCTACTAAACGAGCTAGCAGCATGATTATTGTTAACGATCGGATGGAGATGGAATGTTGACTAACGATCATTTAACTGAAACGGAAACCATCCGGGTTTCAGACGTTTTAGAAGAATCTAGAACAGGGGTCACCAAATTCAAAGAGTATGAGAGATACTTTGAAAATGTCAAATTGTTACACGAACTACCATATTAAAAAATTGCCGTTTCAAGTATTGGCTATTATTGTAACCCTTTACAGAAGCTTTTGACAACACTTGACAATAAACGTGACGTTAATATAGGAAAATATTTGGTCAGAAAAGGGTTTAAGATCAAGGCGAGTGGAGTAGGTTACATAATGGTGAGTTACATACAATGTATTCATCAACATACATTGCTAGATTAATCAAGGCTTGCAGGTTACAGTGGGCAGGTCATGTAACTAGAATGAAAAATAACTAGAACCTTGTTCAGAGTAATGACTGGCAAACCCAATGGGAAGATACCATTGGGAAGACCTAGACACAGATGGGAGGATAACATTAGAATGGACCTGAAAGAGATAGGGTGTAATGAGGTGGACTGGAAATTGCTAGCTCAAGAGAAGGATAGGGTGTAATGAGGTGGACTGGATGGAACTAGCACAAGAGAGGGATATGGTGTAATGAGGTGGACCGGATAGAGCTAGGTCAAGATAGGGATAGGTTTTAATGAGAAGGACTGGATAGAACCAGTTCAAATTATGGATATAAATTGGTGTGTTATCTACTGAGAAGAATGTAATTCATTTTCGTCCATGTTTATTTTAAATTTATGGGAGTGGGCATAACCTTTAAAGCCCATTCATTTTTTTTAATATATGTTTTAGCACAGCGTCTTAAAACCCGTTCATGTTGTACGTATCTTTCCTAATTAGGCTAGTGTGATAGGCATGATCTTTGAAAGGGAGAAAGGAAAAACATTTATGAAATACCACCCACCCTCAGTAAATCTGACTGGAATTCTAACCCCAATTTCCTAGTAATTGATAGTCCTGTCTATTACGAGAGTGACGCATTTAAACCGTTCGGTCACCGATACGGTTAACTCCCATTCGATTGCAGCTATCAAGCTGTTCATCTGTGGGCCTACTTCTATATTTGGTTTTCACCCCCTCCATCTGAGAATGATGACTCATACAGGTAGGTGGATAAGAACAACGCATTCACTCGGAGTACAATACGAATCATAATTATTTTTTCCTTTCGAAATAAAAGGCCCTACCTATCCTAAACTTGAGTTAACACTCTTTCAAAGATAGGTTTCCTTAGAAAACACAAAATACGTTTCTCTTAAGAGCTGGTGACCTGGCAGTCTAGGGGTAAGGTGTCAGACATCTATGCTGGGAGTCCAGGGTTCAATCCTTGGTCCCCGGACAGATATATCTGATTACCAAACCCTTCCTTCACCTCTGACAAGACATCTTGGGAATGTGGGGAATGCCAGGCCTCCACCGTGGTTCGGATTCCACGTTAAACTGTAGGTCCTCCATTTCATCTCACAATCACCCTACCATTACACATTAGAGTAAGTGCGTACAACCCGAATCGGTAGTAAAACGTGGTGTTATCAATAACAATAAAAATCTTACGAACTACCGCTAGTACACGATCGAACTTCTGGCGACCCCTGTTCTAGAGTAGAAGAAACATTAAAATTTTTATAGTTTATGTTAAACCCCTACTCACCAGTGGTTAATGTGACACTAGCTTCTTTGTGTCAAATTGGACATTGACAGTAATTACACAATTAAATGTGATGGAGCCATTGAATTGATTATTGGCCTTAGAAATGTCATTTTCAGTCTAATATATTTGGAGTTGTTTAAACGTTCGTCTTGAGGTCTTGGTGAACGAATTTCAATTATATGCCGTGCACAGATGGTCACACGATTTAATCACCAATCTCGCAATACACTTGTTTGGCTCGATGGGGAGGTCTCGGATCAAATCCTCGCTAATATGGGTGCGCTTTCTATAAGCCATCTCATTCTCGTCTCTAACCATAGATTTAGTAATTAAAACGGATTGTTTCAGCACTTGTTTGAGTTATACGCTTATATAATAATTACGCTAATGGTTTTAAGAATGAGGAAGATTATATTTAAAGGCAGTGTACCTATATTTGCGTGGAGGGAGAGTGGAAACCCATTTGAAAATAGACACCCTCAATAAAACCGACCGAGACTTGAACCTTGATCTCACCGTCATCGGCAGTCTAGTCTACTGCGATAGTGACGCCTTTAGCCATGCGGCCACCGAAACGAGTTTTAAAATGTATTAAATAAATAAATTATAACTTCTTTTTAGCACAGTGTATTACTACCTATTTAGTTTATACGCACATGTACTAATATTACGCTAACGAGTAAGGGAAACAGATGGTTGAATTTAGAATAAGTGTACCCGCATTTTTATGGAAGGAAAGGGGAAAACCTTTTAGGGAAAACCACACTCGGTACACCTGACCAGGACTTGAACCCTGATCTACCTGTTATTAGCATTCTAGTCGGTTGCGCTTTACTACTCTTCCACACAAATTCTCGTACAATTAATATAAGTTATCCTTTCCTTATTTAATACCCCGCTAGCTTAATTAAATGAGTACAGCTCGAACGGGTAGCAAAAAGCGGTTCACACAATGTGGGTATTTATCTTTCACCACTTCTCCTTACCATTCTTGTAGTAGATTTATATATTAATTATGTTAACATGGTAGGGATGTGAAATTTATAATTTATAGGAAATGTACTTTTATTTGCGTGGAGGGAGAGGGTTAACCATTTAGTAACAAATTTAATCCAAACGCCCAGCCGAGATTTGAACTCCAGTCTCCCCATCACCTGCAAAACTAGACTACACTGGATATCACCTCTGAAGGAACTGAAGGTTTCATAGAGAAAAAAATTATCTTCACTCTCTCTCTGTTAACTGTTGCCAATTCTCCTCGATTTCAGTTATATCTAAAGGTCGTGTGCTGGGGTAAGAAGGAGCTACTGGCAACATCGACCAACCAGCGTTGCAAAACATGTCTCATAAATAAGTTAAGTTAGACAACGTGAAAACAAGAGCATGACAACCCCGGCTCCCAATATTATCCATAAAGGTCACCTGGCGGTATAGGGGTAAGGTGTCAGACTTCTGTGTTGGGGGCCCGGGGTTCAATCCTCGGTCCCGGCATAGACTTATCTGATTGTCAAACCCTTCCTTCACCTCTGACAAGACGTGTATTAATCACAACTTGTGAATTTAGGGAATGCTAATCCTTCACTGTGGTTCGGATTCCACGTTAAGCTGTAGGTCCTCCATTTCATCTCACAATCACCCTACCATTACGCATTAGCGTAAGTTCGTATAACCCGAACGGTTAGTAAGACGCGGTACTAGTAATAATAATAGTATCCATACAGTTTCGTGTCCGACACCTCAGCTCAGTAGTAAGCGTGTCTGCCCACTAAGCTAAGAGTCTCGGGTTCGATTCGCAATATGGCCGATAATTCATCATTGGTGAAATATGAGGTTATCCTCTCATATTGATAAATTAATGGCCGGCCACTAGATGTTGTGCCTTTCCTAGTCTTAAGTTAGATTATAAGGCATATGAAGCTACAGTAGCCCCATGGCTTCTTTGGTGCTGACTGACAGCTGACGGCTTTGACATGTTACCAGACCAAATTATGTATCCCTACGCCGAACAATATGATCTGCAAAAACATGTGTTTAGCAGCTATCAGTTCTGACAGTCAACATTTAGGTATATACCTAAATGTTGACTGTCAGAAGCTAGCTGCTAGCTATCAGTCAGCACCAAAGAAGCTATGGGGCTACTGTACGACAGGCCTGGTCAGCCGGTAGTGGAAAAAATATGGCTTGGATAAAAAAACTGACCTGTGCCAGAGGTTGGAAACAGTGATGGATGTATCCATACAGTTATGTCAAAGATGATATTCAGTGTAGATGAAGTTAGTATTTAGTTCCCAGTGTTGTGAATCTATGGATTACTTAACAACTAATTGTAATAGAATAATGAAGCTTGGTTTTTGGTGTTAGTTTTAAAATAAAATAAGTTTGAAATATTTCAAAAAGCTGTAAACCTGCTTCTCTGGTCGTGTGGTCTAAGGCGTCATTCTCTTAATAGACTAAACTGCCGATGACAGGAAGATTGGGGTTCGAATCTCGGCCGGGTGTGCTTTTCCTAAATGGTTTTCCACTCTCCTTCCACGCAAATGCGTGTACACTTCCTCAAAATTCAACCCCCCTCATCCCTAACTCGTTAACGTAATTAGTACATATGCGTATAGCCTAAACAGGTAGTAATATGCGGTGATAAAAACATCTTGTAAGGCCAATGTTTTAAAAAATAGCGGTGGAAAAAGTTTCTGGGTAATATATACACATTTTAAATGCAGTCTGTTCGAATAATTTTTGAGATTTCTATCATAAAGCAAATTACTAATTTACGAGTATATTTTATTAAATAGCAAACTTCAGCTAAACGTTTTGTAATAGCATGACGTCATCGTAAGTACGGCAATCATCAGTCACGATACTCGATAATCATTGAGTCACGTGACATCGATATCGCTAGAATAGTTCCACCGTGTTTATGATTATAATCATGTTTTAATGATGGCTTCTTTTAAAAGGTTTTGAGTTCAGTCATTTGAGTCTCACCATTGGATACTTGGACAAATGCGTTAGTCTCGTCTTGTTTGATTTGCCAATAATGATTGAAAATACGAGAATGTATACATGGAGGAATCCACAAATCTAATAATTTAAATTAGTTGAAAAATCACACCTCGAGACGGGTTAGATTCACGTGTTCAGGCGACATTTTTCAACTACTTTAAATTAATTGATTGAACTAGTTTTTGTAAACTATTATAAGCGTATAGTGCAAACGGGTAGTAAGATGCAGTGCTAAATAATAATAATAATAATAATAATAATAATAATAATAATTTTAAGATATTTTTAACTAACCCTTCATGAAGATTCGTGTACACTGTACAGTGCATATACATTTTATTTTGTTCATATCAGTAGCGGTGGAACCTTAATTGTGTAAGAGGGAGAGATAGGGAAAAAAAATTTTTTTTAGGAACTTGCCTTCCATTTACCCCTCCCCCCACCCCCAATAAATGTTTTAAAATTGGCTGACCCTAATAAAAATTGGATTTGTCCTATTACCCAATTTTTAAAACTTAAATATTTCATTATTTTATTTGGAGTAGTCTTTTCTCCCATATTTTGTTTTTTGAAATTAGGATTGTATAGAAGCTATTTAGAAAGGTCTATCTTCAACAAATCTTTGAAAATTGAATGCCTATAGATGCTATTTTGATCAGTCCCCACGTTGAATTTGAAAAACAAAACAAAAAAAATCAATTTTCTCAAGATTTACTTTAAGTGATCCTCCTATATATATATATATATATATATATTTAAAATTTGGAAGCCCATCAAAGCGTTTTAGAGTGGACATTTTTGAAAATTTAGTTCTTTTAGAAGCTATTTGTAGCTGTCGTTGCCGGGATTATTTTTTTAATTACACATGCATCTAGAATCTTATGAAGTTACGACAGGCCTATCCAGATGGTAGTGGACAATATATCGCTTGAATAAAAACTGACCACAGGCTGGAAACAGTCATGGATGTACAGTAGTACATCACAATCAATGCTCATGTGTACATAAACTATGCTCATCGTTCTCTGTTCTGGAAACTTTTTTATAGCTCGTTTTTTGGTTATTTTTTGTCATTTTAAATATTTAGGGTATTACAAGAAGTCGTAGACAGCCTATAGGGGTGGTCCTCTCTTTGTGCTTAGGGGTTGGACGTGGGCATGGGAGCTCTCACCGTAAAAAAATAAATTAAAAAAACCAAAAGTTTTCCATGGTGATTCCTGGGATAAAAATTCCGGTGATACCAAGTATTAATGAAGTCAAAGAAGCTATTAATAAGTTAAATAATCATACATCTCCAGGTATAGATTCATTTCCAGTAGAAATAATGACAGGAGGTGGTGAAATGTTAGTAATATAAATTAATAAACTGCTATGTTCCATATGGAACCATTAGCTATTACCTCAAGAATGTAAGGAAGGTATTATAATACCCATTTCTAAAAAAAGAGAGAATAAACAGAGTGTATTAAATACTACTAACATGTTACAAAATTTTATCTAATATAATTTTAATGAGATAGATGGCATATAAAGAGGAATTAGTTGGGGATCATCTTTGTGTATTTTGACCAAGTATATCAACAATGGATATGGTTTCTACTTGTCGGCAAAAATTAGAAAAACATTGGGAATACAACATGACGACTGATCAATTATACATAGATTTTAAAAAAGCCTATGATTAAGTTAAAATAAATAAATTATATGAAATTTTTGTTCTGTTTGGAATATCCAAAAGCCTTGTCAATGTCGCTACTCTCCTACCCACTGGCCGACGTGTCAGGATGGATGGCCTGGTGGGATGAATAAGTAGTATCAAATAATTGTGAGGATCGCATTGATCTGGTTTATTGTAATGGATTAATTACTCTATCAGTGAATAATGTGATGTAGGATTTAGAAATAATTGAAAGTGGTTATAAAAAGTTCCTCCTTCTATCAATGCCCCTACTCAGCAGTCTATAATCTGACCTATCTTCAGTGTTGTAAATATAACTGGTGTCGAACACATGACTGCTTGGCGCTGCGCGGATCTGGTTTATCTTAGACTTCTAAGAGGGATTGGGCGTCCTTCTCTGTCTAAACAGGGACTCAGGCTGTAGGAAATTCTCCCCACAAATTGCAGTAATTTGGTAGCTGAGTATAAAGAGCACGTCAAAGTAGCCCCCCTCCACACCTGGCATTCTTCTGTGCCCTCTCTCCCTTCCATAAAGGTCTAAAACTCACTGATATAAACCAAAAAAGGAAGGATGTTTCTCCTAAGATAATAGTTTTGTCAATACTCTGTGTTTTGCTAATTGGCAAAACAATCTCTGTTTTTTAAAACATGACCCGATACGAATACACGACTGCTGATTCAGGACAGTTGACAGTATGAGTTATTCGGTTTACATAATCTTTGCATGCTCTAGATTGACTGCGCTGAAAGCTATGGCATCAAGCTAATTGAGGTATCTTTGACCGATACTTATGACAGGGTACGTACGGGCTGGATGTCAATTATCAGATAATTTTGAAATACATAATGGGTTGAAACAAGGAGATGAGCTTTTGCCATTAATTTTTAACCTAGACTTAGAGTATGATATTTTAAGGTAATGCAAGAAATTAGGGAAGGATTGACATTAAACGGTACAATGCAGCTATTAGGACACGCAGATGATTTAGTTTTGTTGAGTTTTAGTAAAGAATATGTTGCAAGAACTAAAAAACATTTATTAGAGGTTAGTAAGTAAATAGGTTTAGAAGTGAAAACTGAAATACTACGTTACTCTATATTATCACACAGAGAACACAGATTAAGACCGATAATTTAGAGAATACTTTGAACAATATATTATCATTTGACAGTATTAAAGCGTTTACATATTTAGGAACAATTTTACCTAACAATAATGATATTATAGTGGAGAATAGTAAGAAAAATTACAGTCGATAAATACATGCTATTACTCGGTCAGTAATTTGTTGACATCTCGCCTGCTTTCAAGAAATGTAAAACTCAGAATATACCAAATAATAATTTCACCAATGGTTTTATATGGGTGTGTAACGTGGTCTCTTACATTACATGAAGAAGAAAAAAAGTGTGTTTTAAAAACAAGGTGCTTAGGAATATCTTTGGCCCAAATTAGGATGAGGATATTGTACGTAGATGAGGTTACATACCCGGTATTCATCACAAGACATCCTTGATAATCAAGTCTCGTAGATTATGGTGGACAGGACATGCAGCACGAATGGGAGAATATAGAACTGTGTTCAGAGTATTGATAGACAAACACAATGGGGAGAGACTACTGGAAGATATAGGCGTATTAGATTAGGCCTGAAAGAGGCAGGGTGTAATGAGGTGGACTGGATAGAACTAGCTCAAGATAGGGATAGGGTGTAATTAGGTGGACTGGATATAACTAGCTCAAGATAAGGATAGGGTGTAGTGAGGTGGACTGGATATAACTAGCTCAAGATAGGTATAGGTGGTGAACTTTTGTAATTGTGGCAAAGAGCTTACTAGTTCTTAATGCCATAGAATAAGTAAGTATTGATTCTATAAACTCGTAAATCCTCCTCTAGTTAGTCAATACCTGCTTATCATCTTCACGATATTTTAATATTGTAGCTACACTCATTTACTTATTCACCCGATATTGTGTCAACTAATGGAAAAGTATAATATATTGTACACTCACACCCACTGAAAAAATCAATAGTTATAGTTTTCATAGTTTTATTTTGAGCTTTTTATTATTATTATTTTGCACCACGTCTCACTATCTGTTCAGGTTACACGCATATACTGTATATTATTTTCACAAATGTTTTAGGGATGAGGAAGGTTAAATTTAAAGGAAGTGTACCCGCTTTCACGTGGAGGGAGAGAGAGAAAGAAAGTGGAAAACAATTTTTGAAATCAGCCTCAGTACACCCGATCATAATTCGAACTTCAATCTTCCTGTGATTATTGAGCTTTTTTTTTTAAGAAATAGTTTTGAAGGTAGATAAATGAAAATATGATTCGTTAATAAACTGTTTTACCATTTCTCCTTAATTTGATTTGTTTGCTTTCATTTCTATCCACACATTAATGTCAATTGGTTTGTTTACCCGTGAAAAGTTCTTCGTAGCCGTCCGTAAAAATATAGCTATTAGAAAGTTAAAGTTGATTTAGTTTCAACGGAATCCAGACTTATGGATATATCTTATGGAGGGATTCCGCGCTCACAGAAAGTCTTTAACTTTGGAGTGAGTGACCTCTTATGCTCCGACCACGATCAACTTAACGTTAATTTGACCGTATAATTTTTCCTTATGCTATAATATGGAAGCAGTTATGATATATTTAACATAACTTTGTCGTAGGAATGGTTTCAATGTAAAACTGACAAATAACCCGCGTGTGACCCACTTTGGTGGTCGCATAGTCTACTCACACATTATTATTTATTTATTTATCACCGCGTTTTACGTTTAAGTACTAATTACGCCAACAGGTTAGGAATTGGGAAGGTTGAATTTAAATGAAGTGAGTCCGCATTTGCGTGTAG
>CABEEJ010000998.1:0-44318 GCA_901482245.1 Timema douglasi | reverse complement strand
TAGGGAGAGTGGGTAAATAATTTAGGAAAAAAACCACCCCCAGCTCACCTGGCCGAGATTCGAACTTTGATCTCCCCATCCTCGGCAGTCTGGCTTAACATGAAACTAGCGCGTTAGCTAACTACGTCATCGAGGTGGGCCAAAAATAAAAATAATAATATAGAAAACCTAGAGCAAAATAAAAATATATTACGTAACATAGAAATACATTAAAACTACAAACCAAACTTGAAATTAAACTGTTGGGAGTGCAGCAGCAAAATGATTTTATATTTATGCATGTGGATGGCAAGAAAACAAAAACTTTTTCTAATTCTTGGTTTGGCGAAAAATTATGGTTAACTGTGAGAAGAAAAAACAGATGGTATTTTGTTTTTATTATCTCTTATTTGGTGGCGTGGGGTTGTGAACAGCGGTAGGCTGTAATAATCTTAAACATTTGAGTGAAAGAATGAAAAAAACATGAGGAATGTGCCATTCATTTTGAAAATTCATGTAAGTTTAAACCATTTGGAACAGTAAATATTTCATCACAGACAAATTCCGCGGTCAAAATTTCAGTCAAAAAACACAATGGACAGGTGTAAAAAAATAGGCATATATTATACAGAGTATTATAATGCTTAAAATACTGTGGTACTCATTAACTGGAATTAAGAGACAGACGCACCCAACTTTTGCACAAGTAATCTCATCACATGGTAAATTTAATTCACAACCTGTATTATTATTATTTTTTTTTTAAATCAGGAAAACTTAAATGAATTTAATTTGATATATTAACACGTGGTGGGAAAAAAATCATTACCGGTAAGCTTTGATCTGGCCCCTCCAAAAATAAAGTTCATGCTCCTCCACTGAACACTTTGTCTCTTTACAATATGGGAACGTAAACACCGTTATCATGGAGTTTTGTAATATAGAGTATGGATTATATGAAAATAGAATATTAAGTTTAGACTTAATTTGAAAAATAATAAAAATAATAATAAACAAAATAAACGAGGTTTTGAAAGTATGAACCGACCTATTAGGTCATGCTCAACGTCCCTTCCGGGGTATCCACATATTTAATATTTTAGGGTAGAGACAGAGAGGATAGAATTTGTAGAAAATTTGTCCACATTTTACTGTATATATATATATATATAGAGAGAGAGAGAGAGAGAGTGTAAATATTTAGGGAAAAAACAATCTCTGTACACCCATTCAGTATCGAACCACGATCTCCTTGTCATCGGCAGTCTAGCCTATTGCGAGAATGACGCCTTAGACCATGTGGCACTGAATCGGGTTTGAGGTACCTATTTAACGTGCACTTTCTGAAACGACATATTATATCAACACATAACCTATAAACTAATTTAAATGTATAACATTCACAAAACCCAGACCCCAAACATATATTTGTCACTGTGAAAGAAGAATCCCGCATTTCACAAATAACACATTTTTACATCATATCGGGAATCGATCCCAGAACCCTTAGCTCTTTAGTCAGATGCGTCACCAAATGATATAAGGTGGCCAACAAGTTAATGTTGAATATTTGCCATTTTGTTCACGTGGATATTTTGCCAACTATACTGATATCCAGCCAATGTGTGTGACCGGGGCCTACATTAACTATCGGGCTTGCGTGCTACTGGCATTACGTCACAGAGAGGCGGGCGCCTGCCGCTGCGCTCTATTAGTTAGCATGGCGTTCACTAGTAGCGACCACCTAAAACTTTATTTTTAAAATTAATGTTACTACTTAGGGTTTTATCATTGGGATAACGTTATTCTGCAGCATTCTTACTTGAATATAATAGTGACATAATGAAATTTACAGATAACCTAGCCTAAACCATACATTTAAAACAATGTCATAAAACACCAAAGCAAAGGTATAATTTACTAAAACTAGCTCCTAATACTGTGTCAGTTGATTTTTTTTTTTCGAATTTAGAAGCTTTGAGTAATATTCTGAGCTGTAAGTTCTATCACTGTTTGTGAGCAAACTCACAAACAATATAGGCTATTAAAAAAATTAATTTCGTTATAAATGACAACACGTAAATTAGTGATATATAATAAATGCTATTACACGAAGGCAATTTTATCCAAACAACTCTTTTACTTTCCATTTTCCATTTTTTTTTTCTGATGGCTTAGTCTTTCTTTGGTAACTTTGGTGTAGTTACTAAGAAGAATATTACAAAGAAAATTAAACAAGCCTCTTTACAATATCAAAATGAGTTGGTTTACATTCAAAACGGATAGCTGAACATAGGATTGAACTATTCTTAAGCAAACACATCAATAAACTGATAATTATTTTTTGAAATTTTGTTAAACATTTGAGTAACTTTAATATTATTTCACTTTCTTAATTTAAGATCAAATAACCTAATTCCTTGTTATAGTTTACTGAAACATTTAATCTAAAATCAGAAAAGCTTAGGATATTATCTTTCCCAGCGATTTTAGTTTATTTCTTCTTTTTTTTTAAGAATTTCAATTTCTTGTCTTTCTTCTTTTTTCTTCTTTTTTTTTGCAAGGTTTTAGACAAGTATGACAGTAGATTTTCCAATAATAGTTGGGTATGAACCATTTTTTAATTTTGATTAGTCTCTTCTACAAGTTAAAATGTTGCCATGGGCCTTTTTACGGAGTCTTCTCTAATAATATCTGATTCCGTTACGGGAGTTACACTGCGCTCCTTGAGCTAGGTTGAGTCTTTGGACACTGGGAGTGCTAGTTGCAGTTCTCAGTGATAACAACACTTACAAGTGAAACAACTCACCTTCAAATTGTTCGTTGTAAAGAGGTGGTGGTCCAAACACAATAGTTTATATACAAGCAATTAGGGGGTATAATTTTTTATGTGCGTAAAAACCGGTAGGTAATCAATAAAATAAAAAACTGAAACATAATTTTTACTGACGTGAATATGCAATTGTAATTGAATGACCAGAATGAATGAACTGTCAACTCATAGCTTTTTAACTGTGATTACATTTCAAATTTGGTACAAATATTCACAGAGGTTGGGTGTCTTGTTTCTGTTTCTTTATTCCAGGCACAGCTGTCACTGGCCCCAGCAACACTTGTTGTCGTTATCGACCGCTAGGCGTTAGCTTCACTGCAGAGTGCGAGCATGATGTTTTTAAGTAAATAGTAAATATTAAATAATAAAATAAATTAGGTTAGAATATATGATTGATTTATTTTGTCATTAAAAAAAGTACACTTGGCTTTGATAAGTGAAAAGTAATAACACGTTATTTAACCACCTCAAAAATAATAGCTGTACCGGTACTCTTAAGATGATACGGTTGACGACCGTATCCGAGCCCCTTCACACTTTTTTATTCCCTTACGCATTTTACTCTGATGACGTAACTGAGAGGGATACACACATATGCTAAGGAAACGCTCCATAAAGAAAACTAGCATTGCGACAACATAAAGGCAATTAGTTACATCCAGGTGACGTCAATAGTGCGCATACGTTCGCTTTGAACTCTTGTTTGACTTTGGCAAAAGTGGGGTAGACTCATAAAAACCCCATCTACATTATCCGTTAAGTCCATGGTTCGTAAGTGATCGATATAGGATGTTCAAGTATTCATGCATTTATAAAACATCGATATTATCAACATAAATGCCAACATATGACTAAAAATGTACATAAATCATTCAAATATGACTTATACAATTACATAACAACCAAAGATACCTTAAAATAACTTATAAAATATATATTTCTACAGCTAGGAGACCATGAACAGAGATTATGTGATCATGAGCAGTATCTGTAAAGAACAATAAAAAGATATGTTATTAAAATCTCTTGTTTGTATCTTAAACGAGCTTCCCAGAAATTCAAATTCCCCAATAGCAAAAAGTAGCGTCCGATGAATAAAATGGGCGATGGAAGCAACAGGTGTGAATCATTGGTAAGAGAGGGTAGAGTTGTTTTATGCGGATTGAGGAAAGAATGTGGGAGAGAAGGGGAGGATTTATTCAACCACTAGTTGCACAATATCACGAATACAAACAAATCAACATCAATGAAGAGAGAAAGATCAATAATGTTGGCAGATTAAAAACCCCTTCGTTCCTTTGACAATTATTGTGGGCTGGGCTGAAAGTCAATTCTGATTTGAGACTCATCAATCATACAACCAGTGCAGAAATATAATTAATTAAATCACGTTACGTTATGCCTCTTAAAGAATAAAGTCACGGAATATGAAGCGGTTTTATCTTTGTGTCCCACGTCTTACTTAATACCCGTTCGGACTATCCACATATTTGCAATAATGGGATAAAGATGAGGAAGGTAGAATAGTACCAAGCTCCACGTCTTACTGCCCGTTCGGACTATCCACATATTTACATTAATGGGATAGAGATGAGGAAGGTAGAATAGTACCAAGCTCCACGTCTTACTACCCGTCCGGGATATCCACATATTTACATTAATGTGGTAGAGATGAGGAAGGTAGAATAGTACCTAGTTCCATGTCTTACTGCCCGTCCGGGATATCCACATATTTACACTAATAGGGTAGAGATGAGGAAGGTAGAATAGTACCAAGCTCCACGTCTTACTGCACGTTCGGACTATCCACATATTTACATTAATGGGATATAGATGAGGAAGATAGAATAGTACCGTGCTCCAAGTCTTACTACCCGTCCGGGATATCCACATATTTACACTAATGAGGTAGAGATGAGAAAAGTAGAATAGTACCGTGCTCCACGTCTTACTACCTGTCTGGGATATCCACATATTTACACTAATGGGGTAGAGATGAGGAAGGTAGAATATTATCGTGCTCCACGTCTTACTACCCGTCCGAGATATCCGCATATTTACACTAATGTGGTAGAGATGAGGAAGGTAGAATATGTACCGTGCTCCAAGTCTTACTACCCGTCCGGGATATCCACATATTTACACTAATGGGGTAGTGATGAGGAAGGTAGAATAGTACCCTGCTCTACGTCTTACTACCCGTCCGGTATATCCACATATTTACACTAATGGGGTAGAGATGATGAAGGTAGAATAGTACCGTGCTCCACGTCCTACTACCCGTCCGGGATATCCACATATTTACACTAATGGGGTAGTGATGAGGAAGGTAGAATAGTACCCTGCTCCACGTCTTACTACCCGTCCGGTATATCCACATATTTACACTAATGGGGTAGAGATGATGAAGGTAGAATAGTACCGTCCTCCACGTCCTACTACCCGTCTAGACTATCCACATATTTACACTAATGGGGTAGATATGAGGAAGGTAGAATAGTACCTCGCTCCTCGTATTACTACCCGTCCAGGATATCCACATATTTACATTAATGGGGTAGTGATGAGGAAGGTAGAATAGTATCGTGCTTCACGTCTTACTACCTATCCGGGATATCCACATATTTACACTAATGGGTTAGGGATGAGGAAGATAGAATAGTACCGTGTTCCACGTCTTACTACCCGTCCTATCTATTTATATACTGCAATTACACTGTTTTGGACCCCCTAATATATTCAATAAGTCATGTATATAGTGTATTTTTCTTAAAAATAATGTATGTAAAATTTCCTTTTAATACTTAAACCATGGAAAATCACGCGCTTTTAGAAATGTCAGACATGCACCACTAAACTTATATTTTTTATTTCAAATATCAACTTCATACTGTTTACCAAAAAAGCAAGTGAATCTAGCTCCCTAAACCCAATAGCAAGCTAGCCTTCACAACACCTGTCGCCAGGACTATTTCTATTAGTTGGTTTTGACACTGGTGACAAGGGGTCCAAGAGGCAAGGGTTAGGTCATATATAAGTCGCTTGAGCGTATGAATATATAGTAGTAATGCAAAATATTAACAGTGGAGAGTAATAGACAAGAACTTTGTAATAAAATAAAGAACTCGGTTATATATCAAAGACAGTAATTATCAGTGGCGTCAAATCTTCAGCACCAAGGTTGCAATGATCTAAATAAATCGTGTGCAAAATTAAAGGTCTTACTTATTTCATAAGTGTAAGAAATATCACTATAATTAATGCTCGATCACGGAGCTACAAATACCAATTATTTCATCAAAAAATGAGAACATTATAATTGACGCTTGATCACGGGGCTATAAATACCAATATTAAATCGTATCCCTTTAATCGGCGCCCTTCACGGGATGCGTATCATTAAATATTTACACTAAAGGGGTAGTGATGAGGAAGGTAGAATAGTACCGTGCTCCACGTCTTACTACCCGTCCGGGATATCCACATATTCACACTAATGTGATAGGTATGAGGAAAGTAGAATATTACCGTGCTCCACGTCTTACTACCCTTCTAGATTATCCACATATTTACACTAATGGGTCAGGGATAAGGAAGGTAAACAGCGAACAAAAACAAGCTTAATTCCTGTAAAATCTTGTCACAGCATTTAGTTCCTTGAGTGTTGAAAGGTGTGGAATATAAATAAACTAGTACGAGTATTACAAATGGCAGAGAGGAGTTAGAGGCAAGTGGCTAGGTCCTATATGACGGATGTAATTCAAATTTATTTTAGTAAATAAAATGTTGGCAAAAATTAACGTTTAAAAATACATAGTTGAATCCTGCAATCATTGTAATGATAAATTTTTTTAATTAACTTTATTTTTTATTTGTTTTTGGCTTTTAAATTACTTAGATTTGTCTCAGCATTGAGTATGTAAATGTTTTAAGTGAATGCATATATTCTTACATACCTTTTCCACACATGTAAATATATTTTCAGATGGTGTTTTATCGAAACTGTATTACTAAGAAAATTACTTGCTACTGTTAGATATATATACACAGCAATATTATTATTATTCGTTACATAGTTTTATTTCACAACCTTTCAATAGAAAAACATAATCCAACAATTGGCATATTTTACTGCATCATAATGTACTATAATTTCAAAGCGTAATATATTTTTGTTTTTGATTTCGAAAATGTATTGTATTATATGTACGTATGTATGTAATAAATTCCCATTGGAAGTTGATATATTTTTATCTGCCCAGAAGGTTTGATGTGTTTCTAGAGGGGCTATAAAGATGTAATTTGGTAAAATTGTAACAACGTTATTAAAAAGAAAAGTTTTGATTGTATGTTCTTAATCAACTGTTTGGTAAAGTTTTTTTTCTGCCTAGCTTGTTCACCAAGGAAAAATATCAACTTGGAATCCAAATAGAAATTATAGTAGATTATCGTGGATTATAAGCTGAAATTAGCTCATTAAAGTTGCAGCGTAGACACGGTGAGATCTCTTTCAGTGTAAAGGGAACTATAATTTTTTTTACTATGTATAGTGTGTTTACGTGTGCTTTTGAAGAAATAAAAATATTAACAATGACATGATAATTTCAACGTAATATGAAACTAATTTAAAACAAAGCGGTATCTGCGAAATTTTGATGAATCGATTTCATATTTTGTACATGAATTGAAAAGAATAAAAAAAAAGAATATTGAAATACTCAAAAATTATGCCAAAGTATGTTAAACATAAAATATGGAATGAGGAGAAGGCACCTTTGTCATCGCTAGTAAATTGATTGCAGATTGCTATCTCCGTGTTAAATTTCACAAAACTATTTCTGCTCTAAAATGTATGTGATGAAAACATTTGTTTCTCTTGGTAAATATTGATATTAGGATCCACCGTGTTAAAATATTTCTATTTTTTTCACAAAGCGTTTATGGATATTTAATTAATATCATTAGCAAAATATAGACTGACATATGAGGAGAGTAATAATGATTACATACACACGTCATTCAAGGTGATTCGGTGATTCACTTGCTATACGCCACAAACATGTGTGGTAGCATTACAGTTGGGCCACGTATTCCTGTCATGACCTCCGTTTGAAAGGTTAACGTCAATCCCACACTCCAGTTGGGCCACGTATTCCTGTCATGACCTTGCGTTTGAAAGGTTAGCGTCAATCTCACACTCCAGTTGGGCCACGTATTCCTGTCATGACCTGCGTTTGAAAGGTTAGCGTCAATCATACACTACAGTTGGGACACGATTTCCTTCTTGGGAATTTTAAACAAGGTGTACTAGTGTGTAGCCGTTGCGGCGCTCTATTTAAGACAGTTGTAAATGTTTTCTCAAACTGAGCGAAAATAAGTGATGGATACTAAAAAAAATTAAACTAATCTAACCTAGCCTAGACTAACCTAACCTAGCATAATCTAGTCCAACCCAACCTAACCTAACCTAAACAAGCCTAACCTAGAATAATATCTAGAATATTGGTGGGGATGAATTCATATCCACCCGCAGGTTTATAATATATTATAGGCCTCATGGCGAGTGAACGTGGCCCAAATAATCTATGAACTTTTAGGGCAAGGGGTATTATACGGTGACTTTTGTCACCATAGTCGCTTTTTATTTATAGTTCCCGTGACCTTGCCTTATGTATTACCTATGCGGAGCGACAATGTTAGCACTATTACTTTTGATTAAACCGTTACCTAAGAAGCCTACCTGAAAATATCTAGTGAGTTTGTAAACCAATTATGGATATTTTCAACAAGATGTCACACCTTAAATGTCAACATTAAAAAAAATTGAAAGATTTTTTGGACATCGAGTAGTCCAAACAAAGATTTGTCCATCAAGATCAACAGACTTAACAAGGTTGAGGCCATTACTGAGGACACTTTAAGAAAAGTATTCCAAAATTAGGAGGGTCGAGTGGAAAAGTACCTTAATGCAAAAGGGGAGCCTTTTCAGTAACAGTTGTGAGCAGGTCCTTTTTCGCATGGTTCAAAGTAGGTGTACATACATTTTAATGAAGAACTATAAATAAATGGAGGTTATATCGGCAAATGTTTGAGGCTTCTAGCGAACGAGTCATCCTGTATATCAAACTTAGTTTTAACATTGCTTTCTTCAGCGAGGTATTTAACATTCACGTATGGGTTCCCATAAATACGCGACAAGGGGAGGCCACAGGCGCTCCTTATAGCTATGCAATATTTACATTTTTGTTTAATTTTTATGGAAAAATAAAATTTTGTAACGATAATTGGGATGTGGATGCAGTTTGCTATAATCACGATACGAGCTAACAGATAAAAATGATAAAATGTAGATTTCCTTCAATTCCCTCTTCAACAGCTTTATTTTCATTTGGTTCTGTTCAATAAACTTGTGAAAGATATAATGTTTCTTTTCAATGAATTCAGCTACGACAAATTGTTTCAATTTTTTTAAATTTCTTAGAAACTTTTTTTTGTGTAAAAATTGGCTCTTGAAACTTAAATTAATTGGCTCAGAAAATTTATGTTTATATGCTCTAAAATTCCCTCCTACAAGTTTAAATTCCTGTATTTTTCTCTTTACAAAAGCAGGGTGACTCACCCTTGTCAGACGGAACTCAAATCCCCCCCTCCCTCCTCCCCTTTGAAAAACCACATGGGCGCCCTCACATTTAGGCTCGAGACACACCTCGGTGTACTACGCGTTCTAGCTATTTTTATATTTATTCTAAGAGGTAGAGAAGATAAAAATAAGTTTGATTTAGAAGAAATATATCAGCATTTTAATGGAATTTGAATAAAAAAAAGCATTTAAATAACCCCTTATACATCTAGGTAATATTTGAACCCATATATCACCGTCATCAATAAACTAGACCATGCAGTGCAGACACCTTTGTCCGCATGCTCACGAATGCAGTTAGTCTTAATTTATAAACTATAACCTGATTTAGGTTGGTAAAACAGTTTATAAAAAAATGTAAACATATCTTTTTGGCCAAAATTGATAACATTTTACCTTATTTGTGTTATTTTATAGGTATAATAGTTATTGATATTACCGTATCTATCAAAAGTGAAAGCTGTATATAACATGACTTGATGTATAAATATATTAAAATTGTTTTACTAACTTTATTTAATAGTTACCAGTTATTGTTCTACCTACCAAAATAAGGGTATAGCTTAGACCCGGGCAGTAAGCCTGGCTCAATACTAGCTCCTACATATTTACCAACAAGATAGCAGGAAAAACGAGTTTAAAAAATGGTAGATATCTTCGTCAGAACATAATTAGGGATTTGAAAAAAATATCGATACTTTACTAATATTGATAGTTTTCTTTCGATACTATTATTTTTACTCGATACTTTTACTGATGTGAGTACTCACACTCTGGTATCGGATCGGTATCGAAAGAAATAACTTTTTGGCTATCTTCACTTATGCTTGGATTCAATGTTCACTAGGGTGGACTGTGGAGGAAGAACAAATGACAATATTTCTCAATTCTTACTCATTTTCTGCATTACAAGCAAGAAGCAACTCTTTGAGTTGGTCATAATTTATAACTGTTCTTTCATCTTTGTTTATCACTACATTCTGATGCCTGATCGGTTGGTGGGGCGAGTGGTGACCAGTATACTACCCCTTCCTTTATCAATGAGCATGCTCATCGAACTTAGTAAACTCAAGGGTGCCCCAAGTAGACGAAGCAGAAACGTTTATAAACGCTGTTTAAGCAGATGAACCAGGGCAGTGCGTCCATTTTTCTATTATTTGTCAAGTTAATAATTAATCTATCTTGATAGAATATATAAACTAGAAATGTAGTTTAAAAAAAGTTGCACCTCCATCATACAATACTATCTTTCATACCTTCCAAGTTCCAACACATAACATAGACGTGATAGACCTAAATATACTATAATATGGTTAAATAATTATAATTATTGCTGGTAATTTAATAAATATGAAAATACAATTATGATTCAAAAGTTGAAATTATTAGTAGATTAAAAATAATTATTTTTACAGATTAAAATTTCGATACCGATACTTAGTGTTATAGATACTTTTTCTTTCGATACTAGTACGGTCTCGATATTTTTCTTCCAATACTTTTAATGAGTACAGTGTCGATACTTTTATTTCGATACCACATCCCTAGTCAGAACCCCTTGGAAGAGAATCTTATGGTCGTACTTTTTAACTACCTAACAAGTTGAAGGCTTCAATAGTCAATAGAGTTCTAATTTTAAAAGTCCAAAGACAACTTAAAACCAAATCACCCGCTTCGGTGGACACGTGATCTAACGCACTTATTTCATGTTAGACTAGGCTGCCGAAGATGGGGGGATTGGGTCTCAATCCCAGTCGGGTGCACTGAGGGTGATTTTTCTTAAATGGTTTTCCATTCTACTTCCACGTACACTCGGGTGCATTTCCTCTAAACTAAAACCTTCCTAATACCTAACATATTAGTGCAGTTAGTATGTAGGTGTATAACCCGAACGAGTAGTAAGAAGCGGTGCGAAAAAAAATCATAAATCCTCAAACCCAGACGCACACTCCATTTGCCCTGAAAGAAGCAATCTCACCTTGATGGATTACACTATGAGCCTATCTTATAAACTACATCATAGTGGAATAATTCAAAGTAAATTCAATACCTTTCAGGGTAAACGACTCTTACAACACTTTATAAAATAACACGACAGATTATCCAAACTTAACCTCTAAAAAGCAACATTTCAAGAATTTGACTTATATGGCAACTTAAGACAGTATTTTAGTTATATTCGTATGGATCTCCATCAAAGTTTTAATATTTTATAAACAAATTTAACAAAAATATTAACCTGGAAAAAACCGCTTCGGTGGCCGCATGGTCTAACGTGCTACTCTTGCAGTAAACTAGACTGCTGATGATGGGGAGATTGAGTTTCGAATCTCCATCGAATATATTTTTCACCCTATTTCCACGAAAAATTGGGTACACTTCCTATAAATATAACCTTCATAATCCATAAAACCATTAGCATAATTAGTACATAAGCGTATAGCCAGAACGGGTAGTAGGACGTGGTGCAAAAAAAAGTATTAATAAAATATTTGTATCCACTAATGAAAGACAATTTCAATAAAATCAGAAAAGGAATTACTTTTCTCTAGATTATGTTAATGAGTACCAATAATGATGTTATATAGTTTAGTAATTTGTTACAAACTCACCTCAATGTCAATAAATTCATTTCTTCAGCTTACTCTCCCTATTAAAAAAAACCTTTTAGACAATCGAACAGATTTTTTTTCCAGACCTCACAGGTAATTTACGTGACCCTCATTCAATCCACATTGACCCGAGTAACAATGGCGTAGCGACGCGCGCGCTTGTTTCGTATTACGCTGGGGACGGTCGAGGCGCTCAAAAGTTGTGTCTAGTTTGCCAGGGATGAGCTAGTGATGACGCTTCTGGTCGGTACCCCTCTCACACCTCACTTCAAGCCTCAAGAGAAGATGTTGGGTCCCCTGCCTGGCATAGGTCCAGGTTGAGAGCGTCACTCATACACTTCTATCTGCCACAAACACCACTGCCGCCTGCCCTTTTATTACCAGCCCTACACAGGGAAGACGGAAGGGTTTCAGACTTAGTATGCCTCAAGTGCGATGGTATAATAATTACAAGACAACACCTATCTAGACCAGAATGGAACTGTCCAATATAAAATGCGAAACTGGCCCATTCATTTATGGTCCAGGTAGCTGTCTTGTAAAGTCTGTTCAGCGTAGGAATTGTTTTCTGAAAGGACTTTTTCCCTACCTGAAATATGTTATATATTAGGATATTGGTAGGAAAAAAGACCTTTCAGAGAGTAATTCCTACCGTGAATGGAGTATATTTAGTATAGCACCACACTTGAGACGTACTAAGGGCCAGTTTCATAATCAAATTTAGTACGCCTCAAGTGTGGCGCTACACTAAGTACATGACGACACCTACCTAAACCAGAATGGAATAGGCCGTTCTTGCATAGTAAACTGGCCCATTCCATTCTGGTTTAGGTAGGTGTCGTCATGAACTTAGTGTAGCGCCGCACTTGAGGCGTACTATTCCATTCTGGTTTAGGTAGGTGTCGTCATGTACTTAGTGTAGCGCCGCACTTGAGGCGTACTAAATTTGACTATGAAACTGGCCCTAAGTCTGGCCCATTCCATTCTGAACTAGGTAGCTGTCTTGTATTTAGTATAGCACCAAACTTGAGGTGTACTAAGTCTGACTATGTAACTGGCCCATTCCATTCTGGTCTAGGTAGTTGTCTTGTATTTAGTATAGCACCGTACTTGAGACGTACTAAGTCTGACTATGAAACTGGTCCATTCCATTCTGGTCTAGGGAGGTGTCTTGTATTTAGTATAGTACCGTACTTGAGGCGGACTAAGTCTGACTATGTAACTGGCCCATTTCTTTCTGGTCCAGGTATTGTGTCTTATATTTAGTATAGCACCGCACTTGAGACGTACTAAGCCTGTACCCAAATTTGCCTGTGGAGGGAGAGAGAGAAAGAGAATGGAAAACCATTCAGGTAAAATAACCTTCTGTATAACCAACCAGGATTCGAAATACGATAAACCTGTCTTCAGCAGTCTAGTCTATTGAGAGATTGACGCACTAGACTATGCAGCCACATAAGCTGTTTTTTAACTACGTGTTAACACTTTGGAAAAATATTAATTTGTGTTTTGTTTTTTAACTTTAATACACAATCGTTTATAATATTTCATTCTTATTTGATAAATCTACTTATTCTCACAACATGCAATCCTATTACCACAGATTATTTAAAATGAACATTGATTTATCACACCTAAAAAAGGACAATAAAATACTTCAATGTATCAGCTGGAAAGTGGAATCTACTGACCTAGCGGCCGTGGACTGTTGGCGAAGATATTGCCAACATTTGTGGATAGAGGATTTCATGGTCAGCACAACGAATCCTCCGTACATTATTCTTAGTTTGCTATACCAGATAAAAATTGCACAAAAATTGAATATTTTTAGCTGTCTACATACACTAGCGCGGTAGGGATGAGGGGGGTAGAATTTAATTTAGAAGGTGGGTAGGTGAATTTACGCAGAGTAGGAGTAGGAAACCAGTGAGGTAAAACTACCTTAGTACACCCATCCAAGATTAGAACCCTAACCTGCCCATCACTGGTATGAAAGACCAAATACTAATAGTTGAGGGTGGACAATTGTTAGGATATTGTTCATGTAGGAATAGTGGAAGGGTGGACAATAGTTAGGAAGTTGTTCATGTACGAATAGTGGAGGGTGGACAATTGCTAAGTAGTTATTTATGTAGGAATAGTGAAGGGTGACAAATTGTTATGTAGTTGTTCACGTAGTAATAGTGGAGGTTGAACCATTGTTAGGTAGTTTTTCATATAGGAATAGTAGAGGGTGGACAATTTTTACGTAGTTGTTCAAGTATTAATGTAACCCACCCCCTTATTATTACCCAATAATAATCGTCAGGTTGGTCACAAGAGTTTATTTTATTCAAAGAAAACATAACAAGAAAAGCTCTAAGAGTGAGTGAGACATGAATAGTGTTAGACGAAGGAATTTAAAACGACAATCATTGAACCATAGTTAAGGAGCATGCGGGACTCCTTCCCATGTTCTTAAACGGCGACATAAAACAAATCTTACAATCAGAAGTTAGATTGACCTCCGCACACATTCTATGAAAGTAATAATAAAGGATATCAAAAAGCACTAGTTATGTTAAAGGCATTTACACGCCATCACCGGCGGTTCTCAAACAGTAAACAGAGTTCTTAACAACATATATCTCTCCAGCCGTAATTGGACGTACTATAAACAAACAACAATTTAATTTAGAAACAAATGCCACGACTGGCTGCATTTACGTTAAATGTGAAGCCCATATTAAACAGAAAACCAGCTGATTAGCAGCCCTACATTTAACCAACATCAAATAATCTAGCAAATAGTAACACTAATAAATTAACCTCCAACAAAAAACAAAAGAGATAACTATTTAAATGTACAAAATCTCCAAAGCAAAGTATAACGCCTCAAGAGTCAATAAAGGACCTAAGATGGTGGCGCTCCAAGGTATAAGACCATCTGTGACGCGGAAGAAGCAACACGTACATATAATAAATAAAAGCGTTCTCTCAAAAAATCATAAAGTGACATTTAAGAAATTATTTGGTTACACCATGTAAAATTATATATATATTATCCATGACCCGCAAGCAATTTAAAGGAGACCAGTTACAGTAAATTAATAAGTCATTAAATATGAAATCCTGAACAGTGATTTTGAATTGTTAGAGCCAAATGGAATTTTGATAGGATCGACGAAAACCTATTCTAGCAACAAGCTTTCTCACCTAATGATCGCAGTGTAATATGTACCGGCATTACAGAACGATGCCCTATATATACCAAACAAAGTAAAGCCATGTGCTCTCATGGCGCGGAACCAAAGTAGAGGGAAAGGGGTACGGGGTAGCAAGCTTCCAAAACATTATCCAATAGTCGATGCTTATTTCAAATGGTGCGCTCAACACTATTCTAAAAAATTTGAACAGTGTCAGCAACGCGCACCCAAGCTGCGCATATCATCCATCTTTTTTCTTGGGTGCGGTGAGGGATGATAGTGCCAGGATGTGTTTGTGGAGTTGAGCGGAGTGTAGCGTGGCCAAGACGAGGTCAACTGGGGCCGGAGTGGTGAGCCAAACAATCTCTCTTTTTTTCTAAGTGTTGTAACAGGGTTACATTTATACTATAGGGTGGGCAAATGTTAGGTAGTTCATGTAGGAATAGTGGAGTGTGGACAAATGTTAGGTAGTTATTCATGTAAGAATGGTGGAGGGTGAAAAATCATTAGGTAGTTCATGTAGAAATAGTGGAGAGTGGACAATTGTTAGGAAGTTGTTCATGTAGGAATAGTTGAAGGTGGACGATTGTTAGGTAGTGGTTCATGTATGATTAGTGGAGGGTAGACAATTGTTAGGGAGTTGTTCATGTAGTAATAGTGGAAAGTGAACATTTCTAGGTAGATACTCTTTTAGGAATGGTGAAGGGCTGACAACTGAAAGGTAGTCACGATAAATGTGCTGTTATACAGCTAGTTTCTAAATAAAATAAAATAATTCAAAAAACTTGGGAGTAATATCGAGGCTTTGTATAAGAAAGACAGACTCTCTATTGAATTGTATTCCTAGATAACGCATATGTTTAATTTTAAGCTATATTTTCTCATGAAATGCTGGACACATTATTGGTTACGTGGAAAATATTTTATTGATAGTTACAGGAATGCCAAGTTTTATTTACCGGTTGGGTGAATTGATATTTTTCTAAATGTGAATCATAGTTTTGTGTTACTGACTTTCTCTTTATAACAATGTTTTTACATTTTCTGTAAATTATACAGCCAATCCTAGATACTATGGTTAATTCATTTGAATAAACAACAGGTTAGAATTTAACATTAAAGATAAGAAACTAATTAACCATTCGTATATATGCAAAAGGTTTGTATAGTATATCAAGATAATGGTAGTTTTATAACCCATATATTTATTTAGAAGGCTAAGAAGTAAATAATTATGTTATATAATATTTGTTTTTAATTTATAATATCTGGGGGTTAAAATGAGGTAAAAATATTTTAATGCAGATAAATCATAAAATCTTATTTATTTCATAAAATATGTCAAGGTACATAATTTTTTTTTACATTTTTTAATAATCTTCAGCAGTAAAATATATAATATATATGAGAGTGAAATATTAAAATTAATTAATAAATATTTATATAGACATTAGGTAATACATGTTTATATTGTTTATTAAAACCTTATAAAAACGTGTATTAGTCTCGAACACATTGTACTGGCAGACTTGATCTAAGACTCTTGGTGATTCCCTTCCTGGCCAAGTTGAGTCTAGCGCCCTTTTTGATCTGTTTGATCATGTGGTTTGCCGCGCTTCCAGGACTCAAACAATGCACTGGAACGTTTTTCTCTTGCATCTTGCTTGGTGAGCAATCAGAAGCACAGGCTGGCTGGGGTCTCACACTGATGCAAATCATATTCCCTTCATCAAAAACTTTGTTGGCAAGAACGCTGCAGCTCTTGCTTTGATCTTCAACCGAATTTTCAGAGGATTCTGACGATTCCGAACTAATGCTCACTTGAGAGTGGCCAGAATATTGGCTGCCCCAAGGCTTGACGTCATCAGTGGTGCAATTGGCTTCTTGGGCCCTCTTTTTGTACTCGGGGGCTGGTCCTTGACATGACTCATGAGTAAGAGCGTAGCTGGCAACGAACAGTTCAGGTTGTTTCATGATGCAGTTATTGGGAGTTTTGAAGTCAGAAACTGGTTCACCAGTGAAGGTACCACATAGACCCTGGACCTCTCCTCTGTAGGTGTGATTTGCCTTAAGTGTAATGGTCTTGCCGTCATAAATTAAATAGATACCATGGAGAGGGTAGGTCAATGAAATGGAGCCACTTGCCAGTTCGAATATTTGCAGCCAGATGTCACCATTGGGGTTGTAGATCTCGGTAATGTTGGAGCTTGATATTTCCAGAGGCCTTTCATTAACCTTGACTTCGAGACCCATCTTGGTTGAACCTCCAGATGGTGTGAGGTCAACAACATCATCGCCTGTGACTATCTTCAAGTCCTAGTAAAACAAGACAATATTTAAAAAGAATTGAATCGAATTAATGAGAAAAATATATGGTACATATTATTAAAATACTAACTAGACTAGCTATAGCCTCTAGATACCAATTTCGGGAAGATTGTATAAGCCAAACTATTTGATTATGAGCGTTTAGGACCAAACCGCTCGAAATAAAATTATATCCTATAAAAATAAAATCATTTTTGGTAAACATTTAGATAATATATATTCTATTGAGATATACAGCGACACATTTCATGTCTCAATCTAGAAAACAATTATTTATCGTTTAATTGTTATAGGCAATAACATTTGGAAGGTATATAATTTTTTTTTTATTATGAAATATTATGAAGGAGATGTTTCTTTAAATAGTTGTGAATTTAAACACACTGGGGTAGAGTTGTAAAAGAAAAAATCGTGGGTTATGAAACAAGTTATTTTGTATGTTAACCCAAATATGAAATGTATCATCGAAAGTTCTTTTCTTAAAGGATATAAACTATAACAATGACCTTAGTAAAAATATCCGAATAGTACTCATAATCAATTCCTTCAAAGAAATTCATTTAGTCGAGCCCTAAGGACTAACAAGATCTCATTATACTTAATCGTAGCTAGCAACATTTTTGGTGCTCAAATCCCGGCCAAATGCTTTAAATGTGTATTTACATTTAGTAATTTCCCTTTAGATTAGACATACTTTCTTAGCGCTAATGTGGATGATATTATTGCAAACTACCCTACACTTTTCAATATATATTAGACAATAGACACCAATTTAGTAAACGTAAAACAAAAGAAGCATACGATAAATCACACTGTTATTACTGAATCAAAGGTATGACCTGGAAAGCTTTCTATAAGAATTGTGTGGACTTAAGATGTAATTAATAACTATCTAATATTTTTTTGATCTACACACGATTTAGATAGATTTGCCTTAATTTTAAAAGAATATTAGTATTACATATTTTTAAATAAATCGTATATTAATTAGAAATAATTTTGTTTAAGAAATTGAATCCCCAACTACTTTAAATAATATCATTTGACAGAATGCTAGATTTAAGCATATATTAGGCTATAAAACCAATATTTTGTAAATCCATGGGCTAAAATACACTTTTTTTCTATTTAATAGGATCATTACAATAATACAATATATTAGTGTCAACCTTGTAATTTTTTTTTTATATTTTTCAAGGAACGTGATTGGAATTCAAGTCATAAGCAAGTGTGAATTATATTACATACTCCTGTTACTGTTTGATTTTTCATTCTACGTATCATCTATAAATAAAATGTTGATTGGTTTATAATCATCAAATAAATATTTGAAATATTCGATGTTTAGGTACTAACCTTTTGTGAAGAGGACGAATTATCCCTAGTCATCACGACCACGTCAACACCGGGGGCAATGTTCTCAGAACTTTCCTCAGGCGTATACTTAGGCGCGTACTTCATCATTACATGCCAACACTTTCCCAGTTGGATAGGGTAAGTCTTGTTGTCGAACGTGTTGGCGGCACTCCTACCAACCACACAGTAAGCTGAAATAAAACAATGAACCCAATAATTAAAATTAAAACATTAAAATTAATAATAGGAATAAAGTATTTAAATTTTTTAAATGAGCGTATTGTTTTAATAGATTAAATTATATATTATTTTTAATTAATGAATAAAATAACATCAGCATAATTGAGCAAATTATATTAATTATTTTTATACCTATATAATTATAAATATATAAAAAATTATGTATTGAATAAGTAAATAGAAAGATTTGTTTGTAAATAAAAACATAATTGTAAATTAAATAAAAATATTGAAAATGGTTCTACTAAGATTAAAAGCAATCTAATTCTTAGAGGTCAAAAAAAAATTAAATGTATACTCTTTATCTCTATGATAATACTTTGAAATAAATCAAAACTCAAAAAATATATATTCTGTATTGTATTTGTAGCAAAAATATTATTTACTTGTGTAATAATGGCTAGATTCTCTTTTAATCTTCAAGCTATGATATATTTAGCTTGAAAGATCGTATGATGACTTTATATATTTGTATGAATTTATAACTATTTTTTTAATAATTGTGATACATTCATCATTATTTGTGTTGAATTTACCAAAAGAATATGTGAACATTATAGGTTTAACATAAACATGATGTCAATAAATAAACAATAATCACAAATATGATTATGAAACACTAATAAGATTAAAATTGTTCATCAATGAGATATAAGGAAAACATCAATAAGCTACTTCGTATCACTAAAACTGATATATTTTGATTATTGTAGATTTATTTGAACCCTCAAACACCTAATTTCACTAACACGGTTTTTATTCATTTGAGTGAAAGTCTAGTTTTAGGCAATCGTAGCTCAAATTTATCAATATTAATAAAAAACTACTTACGGTATAATTGATCGCTAAACAACACAGGGCTTAATCTCTCAAGAGAGCCCATTGTCGGGTGAACTGGCAGTAGTGGAACAACGTAGGGATTCAGAGGAACATCAATAAATTCAGCATCACCAATGGGAGATTTGATTGTTACGTTGATTGCCCGTAGACTCGGATTCAAGTTTCCTTCAAAAACAACCTTTTCACCTAGATTATGGGACGAGAAAATATTTTCGCCCATATAGTTGTATCCCAAGTAGCGTGCGATTTGATATGCTTTGTAGGTCAAGTTCTTTAAATCGGTAGGTAAGTTTTCGTAATGCACACTAAACTCAAGTCTATCTCTGTAGTTGGCTTCAATTGAAACGTTACGGCAAGCAGGTAGTCCATAGTTTCCTTCGTTCATTTGACTTTCACAAAGCTTAGCCATTGGGGAGTGCTTGACGAACCTGCGACGTTGGTAACTCTGTTCCACTGTTCCCTGAAATCAATATTATTCTTGTGAAATATAGCTATATTATATATCAAACGAAAAACATACCTATTCGTATAATTAAGAGTGAAATTACACAGTAAATATATAAACTGTTCGTTTGTTTTTGTATAAGAAACTTTGTACATTTATGTTTAGTTAAAGATGTTTTAAAACTTAACCAAGACAATTCGCCTAGATATCTATCTCTGTGATCGAAACCTAATGACCTATATGCTGATAGTTAAACATAAGTTTAGTGTCTCAAATTTGGATTCAAAACACTTTCTCTCGATATTTAATGAAGTGGCAAGAATCATCATTTAGGAAGAACCAACGGATCATATATATTCAGCTATATCGGAACACTATTTTATGGTTATAAATAATCAAGTATATCACATATGATTACTTAAGATAAATATTCCTTACGTTTACAACGATTTGGCTATCGGTTTCATTCCATTCTTTCAAGTTAAGCTGAGCATTGAAAGATGATTTAGGATCTTCCCTTATCGCTTTGTTGAAATCCATCCAAGAAACCTGAGGGTTCTTGCTCTCAGCGACTAAATATGCCTGAAACATTAATAAAAAATTAACATAAATATAAAATTAAGTATGATTTTGATTGCTTTAATATTACAACTAGATTATTCTTGTTGACAATCAAGCCTATTTTTGTATATTTTTATTGACCCCTATTATATTTGGCTGAAAAGAATTACAAATGGGAGCTTTCAATATTGGTAGGAGCAATATTTTTGATGATCAATATCATATTATTTAGCTAAATATAATAATAATATTGTCATTTATTGATATCCATAACTAATATCTGCCCACCTTATTTTAATAAAAGGAAACAACTATTTCAAATATACCTGAAGAGGTTTCACGCTAGAGGATGCTGGTTGGTGTGAAAAGAAAAAGAGTGCACGAGCTTTCTCGTCTACAGGGCTACTTGCAACGGCGGCTGTAGCAATGAAATAGGCCTTTTCGTGTCCTTGGAATTCAGCCGATACATCCACCACCATAGCAGAGCTGCCTGAAACAAGAACAATTACCACATTTAGTTCCTCTGTATATGTATTATTCAATGGCGTCAATAATTATACAAATGTGGTAAATTATCAATTTCTTACTCTTGATGTCTTCTGCAACCCTGTCAAGGAACTCTTGGCGACGAGTTTCACTATCAGGAGAATGGGACGATGGCTCAGCAGGATTGATTCTATCTCTTTTACTTTCTTCTGAGTGTCTACTGCTACTAGTTTCATTAGCTGGAAGTACACAAACAATAGAAATAAACAAAAGGCTTTAAATACAATTACTATAAGCACACACATATTTATATGACTGATGAAACTACAGTTACGTAATGTTTAAAGGCCAATTAATTATTTAATTAGGCGAGTGTAGAGATATGCACCATCTCGCACAAAAATTAAGTAATACATTACCGAAAGCAACAGTAAATTTGACAGCTTTGGTACTGGAGCGACGGGCATCGTAAGTAAGAGAGACATTCGTATATTGGATGGTATCGTCGGCCCATGGGAAGTACAGCAACACCAATGGATCCTTTTTCTTCGCTTCCTCAACAATCCAACTGGTGCTGTTGAATTCCTTTTCACTCTTGTAATTTAGACGGAATGCCATACCAGTACTGTTTTCTCCGAAGATGGCTTGTTGCTATAAAATAACAAAATAATATGAATCCGTATTTATAGAACATAATTCAATGGTAAGTGACCAACTCATTAAGTTTGTGTGTAGTACTTTTTACTTATATTATGAATTCACCTGGCGAGGTTCCTTAAGAACGTGAATCTTATGGTAGTCACTATCTTGGTTATAAGGCTTCAAGTTGATAATGTCATGCTTTGTTGTGTAGGGCTTGGAACTGCAGTGGAAGATTTGATAATCTCTGTCACTGTTGATGGGAGAGAATGTTGCTTGGATCTTTGCATTTTCCATATCAACATCAACACTTGCACTGATGGGGAGGTTGAGTTGAGTATTCTTATCCACAGCAGCAACATATTGACGGTGGTCAAAAGGCGTGACGAATCCAATTTGGCCTTCAATCTTGGTTGAATATCTACAAAGTATGGTTTAATGAAATTGGCTCAATCTTAAAAGTAATTTATTCTTTTTATAAATCTTTCCTTATTAAAGAGAAAACCTCATACTCGAATAAAAATAGAAGATGATTCAATAAAGTAGTTTAATATCACTGTATTTGATTAATATGATTGTTTATATTGACGTATAATCTAATGCTATGACTGTATATCTCATCAATGCTAATATTATATTTTATTTATATAAGTTTGTGACAAAACTTTACAGGAGATTTAGTTTATATCATAGTCGTTAATATATTAATTATTGGTAATATATTTCATCAGTCAACAATTTTGGCCAATCAACTGGATACACTATTGAAATTAACAAATACGAATGTGATTGTTTTAATATCATCATCTTAGAGTGGCTATAATATATTAGACAAGCCAATTTAAAATAAATTTATTTTTCCAATACCTTTTAATGGAAATGAGTAATTTCTATAAAATCTTTTAATCCAAAATGAAATTCAATTTATAAGATTTGTGAATTTTTAAGTTTAAATTATTACTTAATTTTAATATTTAGCACCGCGTCTTACTACCCGTTCGGATTATACGCTTTAAGTACTAATTACTCTAATGGATTATGAATTGGGAAGGTTTAATTAGAGGAAATGAACCCGCATTTGAGTCAAGGGAGAGTGGAAAACCGTTTAGGAAAAGCCTCCCCAGTTCACCCGACCGAGATTCGAACCTCGATCTCACCGTCCTCAGCAGTCTAGCTCAACACGACAAGCGCGTTAGCCAACTACGCCACTGAGGCGGGTAATTATTACTTATTTATTTAAATAATTATATATATATACTTATTTATTTAAATAATTATATATATATATATATATATATATATATTCTTTATGCAAAAAATAATGCCTTTTCCAAACATTTTGTTTTTAAAGGGTACTCATCAAAATAGACATAATATAATTTAAAATAATTCGACATGTTTCATTGTAATTGTTTAAATTTTATATTAATGATGAATTATTTATATTGGTTTAGTTTCTTTGAATAATGATCAACAAAGATACTCACACTGAAATGCACGTCAGCACTAGCGTTCACAACACTAGGGACAGGGATGGAATTACCGGAGCCCTGGGCAAGATCTGGGTGGGTACGAATTCGGGCTTCCCCTCCAATTTGGAGGAGGGTGGGCGTGTTGAAAGTGAATAAAAATGGAAGTCCCATGACATTGGGGAAACCAACAGTCACTGCTTTCTGATTATAAAACTTGGTGAAGTTGAAACTATTTCCTGAGTGAAGGGCACTTGCAGCAGCTTTAACAACTGGAAATAATTGTTAATAAATCATATTAGTTATTAAATTTTACCGTTACTTAATTTATTGCTTTCAAACTATATTCATACCGTATTCATTTATTAATCATGATCAAAAATAGTTCTTGTTTACACTTTTAGAGCGAGATATCACAATCTTACAATTAATAAACTTATATTTGCCTATGCATGTACGTAATTAAAGAATCTGAAGATATAATGTATTAATTAGAAATGGAAAAGATTTTATCGAATGTCATACATTTTCCTCAAAGTAATCATTAGAGGTACAAAAATCATAGCAATAACGTAATCCTAAGTCACTACAAAACCATCGTAATTGTAACTGACCGAAAGAAAGATCTAGATGGCATTCATATTGTATTTATTTAAATTAATGTATATTTATATACTTAATGTACACAACAATGTGTCTATAGTACAATTATATAGTTTTATTACCATTATCGTAATCATTAGTTTGAGATCCTATTATTTTGAAAATACTTGCTTGTGCAATGTTACTTAACAATAATAAGACAACATCAAAGTTGTCTTGACTCTTAAGGCGGGTATCTACTAATGCGTATCCACGTATCGTGTCATTGTTGCATATCATCTAGTGGAACAAGTTTATTGGCTGACTTAAATTTCCATTCTGTCAGAAGATTGTGGAAAAAGTTTCACTAGGATGCATCCAAATGATTTTGAGGTTTTTTATCTGCAATTATTTACTCCAAAATTTATAAACAAGATATCAAATACATGGTTCTCTAAGTCGTATGGTCTCCTCCTTACTCCACTCCATTGGGTCAAAAATATATCCACAACAACAACAAAACTAGAATAAAATCGTACTAACAAAAACCAAATTTCTACACAAGGTTTCCGCCGGGCGTCCTTGACAGGAATGAACGTGCAACGCGGTAAAATGGTACCCCATCCACATATGTTTCAACCTAGTGCCGTATCATTCTTTTGCCTATCTTTGTATCACATTTGACACGCCACTTTTCAACGTTTTATCGTCTCCATTGATAAGCAACGATGGCACGCTACTCTGATAAGCAACAAATGGATACCCATCTTTATAAACCATTTAAATTCGTACTTACTCGAGGGAAGGGCCTCGATTGTGTGGTTGTCAAATGCAAAAAATCTCTCTGATGCAGCTAGTTGGAACAAAATATTTCCTTCCAGTTGCTCCGCCAAAAGTGTTTTAATATTAAGCTCAGCGCCGATTTTATTTAGATTCCATTTTGAGTCTGGATTCTCTGAATCTTGATTTTCTTCGTTATAAAAATGTCTTCGTTGATCTGAGTATTCATTTTCTCCTATTTGATCAAGTAGAACGTCAAGAAGATCATCCACACTTGATGTCATGGCATCAAACTAAGTATAAAGAAAGTGAATTAAGACAGACATATAATAAAAAAAATTGCTTCATCATTTACTATTGTTGTTATAATTGGTTTGTTTGGATATTTTAATCATATCCTAGAAAAAATTGTAATATTAATAAACCTTTTTTAGGTGATATACATTTGAAATATATGTTTAAATGTTTAGTTTTAATTAATATTTATTTTCTAAATATTTAAATTGTTATTGTATTATAATTTAACCATTTTATATATTCATTTCTATATTGAGGAGTTTTAATTTTTTTTATCACCGCGTCTTACTACTCTTTCGTATTATATGCTTGATTACTAATTACGATAATGGGCTAGGGATTGGGAGGGTTGAATATATAGGAAATGAACTCGCATTTGGGTGCAAGGAGAGTGAAAAACCTTTTAGGGAAAACCACCCCAGTTCACCCGAGTGAGATTTGAACCTTGATCTTCCCGTCCTCGGCAGTTTAGCTTAGCACAAAACTAGCGCGTTAGCCAACTATGCTACCGAGGTGGGTAGTAATTTTATTAATCAAGGATTAAGGAATATAACACTTCTAATTTTACTAAAATAGTGGTAGATGTAGAGTTATAAGTATGTAAAAATAAGCATATTTTATCATGTAATTATAAACATAAGACTATCAAAAGTCTTTATTACGAGTAAAATACCCCATTAATAAAGTGTTGTTTTTAGGTGTTCAACACAAATAAATTGTGATAAGTATTTTTAAACTCACTTATATCTTACCTTGAATCTACAAAATCTCACCTAAAATAACATAATTTATCAGATAATGTAAACTTTATCCAGTAGGAATTCAAACAAAGCGTTAGCGATCATGAAACTAAAGGTATTTGTATTGTAAACTTTTTATAATATTTTACGATTCCCGTTCCTTTAATAAACGAATACAATCATTTATTTAAATATATTATGTGTTAATAAATTGAAATTTTCTTTAATTCTATATAAATCTACGGTATCAATATAAATTTATACTTGAAGGTCAATTTAAATATAAGTCTCAACATTATTCACAATATCAATTCGTCTATATTTAAATACCTCATGAATTTAGAGTTATCGCTTTTATTAAACAATTAATAAGATAGTACGTCTTTACGAACGAAAATCAATTTCCTTATTCAATCCAAGATGATATAAAATATTTGTCCAAGATTCACCTATATATATATTGCATCATCTTTAAAGTATAATGCGTTAAATGTTTATAGTGGGAGTAAAAATTCAGTCAACATTTATTTTCCATGTAACTAAATAGTTATTCATACTTACGCTCATATAACGATCATTAACTCCTCCTAGATTACGGCGCACATCAAAGAGCAATGCTCTTGGAACTATGTGATCATCACTACCAATATGGTCTACTTGTTGTTCGAAACCAAGATTCAATTTGTCAGATGCATAACTTCTTAAACTGCTACGAGTGTATTGACTACCATATTGTTCTGGATTCAACAAATGTACTGCTGCCTTAGCATTGAGTGCACTGAAAAAATAAACCATAATCAACAATACAATAATGAAATCTTAATTATAATTTCAAAATTAACAATTTTAACCAATCAGATATTAATATTAAAATGAAAATTTTATATTTAATATTAAAAGTATTATATGAAAACTTATGTTTGACTAAGCATAATATAATATACACCTTTGGAAATATAATTTATAATAATTCTTAAAAGTAAAAATAGTATTTAAATTAACACTCACAGTGGTAAAGTCCATGGACCTTGAAGATTAGCAGCAGACTCGATGGCTGATTTGACAGCGGCATTCACTTGCGCGTGAGGATCTTCATTTGTTAGTTCAGCCATTCTCTGTAGCATATTTGCTGGTGGTTGAGCTTTCATTATTTGGAAAACAGCAGCACATCGTAGTTCATGAGGCTGTGCCATATTTTGATATATTTTATACAGAACTTGTCTTCCAATTTTAGGATATAGTACTGAAAATTTATCCATAGAAACGACCATCAATACCTTTTGTAGAGTAGATATATTCTTTTCCCCTTCCAAATAAGGTTCGAAAATATCCAAGATTCTTAGGTGAGCAATGTTTCCTAGAGCTCGAATGTACAATTGAATCTTCGGACTGTCTGCTTGAGAAACAGCGCTTTCCAAAACACGTTCAAGCCATGGGATATATTCTTGTTGTACAGCACTATTATTTTTCAATGAAAAACGACCAAACAAGTGTGTTGGGTAGTATTTATGAGAAGTAGAATTATCCACTTGGGACATACGAACTAAGTTAGTAAAAGACAATATTGCGCTGGTATTCAAGATCGATTGTTTTGTGACTTCCGGTGATGTGGCAAGTTTCTGAAAATAATAATTTTGATCAAGTTATATATTTTAAATTACGCTCTACTTGAGATTTTTACATGATAAATATCAACCACACACAATAAAATATAGTATCGATAAATGTGAAGTTTAAATAGTTTATGTTGAAAGTAATTTACTAAATATTTTATATACTTACAAAGAATTCGTTCAAATACTCAGGTGTTGGTGTTAGTGCAGCCCTGGGCAGGGAAGAAACTAATTCAGCGGCATCTTCGCCACGAACCTTTTTACTCATAATCCATTCTTTCAAAGTAACTAGAGCAGGTCCTGTACCAGCTTCACCAACTGCGTCACGAAATGCTTTCCTGTGAAAATGTGTTTTAGTATCATTACCTGAAAGCTTATTCTCGGTCGTGACCATGGATAAATTTTGAACTACCCAGAAGCTAACATTAACTTCCAACGGGATTCCTTTACTCTTTCCGCTACTCTAAGATGTTGCATTATTTTTTTTAAATACCATTTACCATATCTAACATATTTATGATAGCACCAAAAGCTATTTATTTACACATCAATTAAATCTTTTTACTATAAATACTAACCATGTGTTGGATGCTCGTGAGCTGGAAGGCTTATTTGATGGTGTATACAAACTACGGCCCGCCTCCTTCAATTGTTTGGCACTCATGACTTGCACTAGTCGTGTCAATATGGTAAATTTAGCCAAAGTGTTTTCTTTTGGAATAGCATCAGGATACTGCAGTTCACTCCCGATTTCACTTGCAATCTTGCGAACTGCTTCAACAGGGTTGATCTTGGAAGAAATAGGCCTTCCCTCAAACCCAAAGAAGAAAGGTAGCATTGGGAAGTGTGGAGGTTCGTTAAGACTTGGTACAGGCAGATAGTCCCGCTCTTCACTGCTACTACCACTGCTGCTACTACTGCTACTGACGCTACTACTGCTACTGCTAGCACCACCCATAGTGCCACTTTTACTACTATCACTTCCACTTTCATTACTAGACTCACTGCTTTCACTACTCTCCCTACTACTTAAACCACCTTGGGGCTTTCTGATATTCTCCTCACTGCTGCTTCCACTTGCACCACTGCTAGCATTATCTGATTCACTACTTTCTTGGTTGCTCTTTTTTGATACCGAAGAATCTACAGATCTAATGGAACGTTTTAACCTAAAGCTCCCAGAGGATTCTTCGCTAGCACTACGTCCACTTTCTAATGACATCTCCAACAAACTGTCTTCTTCCAATTCTTTTTGATAAACATTGTTTTGGCTTGATTCGTAACTGTAAATCAGATCATCTTCCTTTCGTGGATCTGAAACCGAAGGTGGTGATCCAGAGGCCGAGCTCCATGATACAAGAGTCAAATTCAAACGTGCTGAAAATCATACCCTTTTGTTCGTTGTAAAACATTGGGCTCAGAATAACCTTGTTGGTTGTCACTGAAGACTGGATAACATATTCGTTTAGGCTTCCTGTCAGTATACTACGAGTTACTGATGAACGCTGAAAATAATAATAAATATTATTACTAAATGTATTTTGATTAGAGACTAATCAATTTTACTATACCCCTAAAATATTTATTTAAAATAATTGCTCTGATATAAACGTTTCTCAAAATGATATAAAAAAAGATCAAATAACTTTCATAGATAATGCTTACTTTAACTTTAGAATTTAATAAACAACTCTAGTATTTTTTTGAGAGTTTAAGAGTTTACAGTATTTTGGCAGCCTTTAAACAATGGCCCAGTAAACATATGTTGTAAGTCAAATATATGTGTGAAATATTTTATATTTACGAAATGTTTTTGACAATACAATATTTTTAAAATTATATATAAATGACGAATTGTAAACTTACTAAAAGGAAGTTTCCAGCTTTGTTTTCTCCAACATCTTTTAAAATCGCTAATACCATCAATTCCAAATTGGAAGTCAAGGCGTTTGTCACATTTGCTGAAGTTCTGTGATTTCACCACATCAATGACCTGTTCTTTGTCTCCCAAGTGCCAGAGTGGAGCCAGCTCGGGTTGTGACTGGAGTACGTAAGCTGGGAGAGGAGATACATCATACAGGACCTCACATTCTCCTGTCACGGTATCCTGGAAATTATTTATTTATATTTACAATAATAAAGTAACATGCATTTACTAAGGGGTAAAACGTGTATATGTTAATATTCAATCACATGTCATTAATAACATAATTTATTAATATTACCTCCATAACCCTGTAGACTTCGTTGGGAGCACCAGATGACTGACTGGGCTTCTGGTTCCATGTTCTACTCGTGAGATGTTTTCCCTGAGTGTTAACTTGAAGTTGACTGGCAATACCTTTCAGGATATTCACTTCCCAAATTGGAACAGTCTTGCTCACTGTCATACCGTCAATCTGAAATATTTAAAAATAGTATTTAACATTCTAATTTAATAAGACCTCTATTGTATAATATCTCTAGAAATGTAGATTTTCAATTTTAAAAATATATTAAATGAAACATATATTTAACTAAATAGTGAAAAATAATAAAAATTATTAATAACTCATAGGAACTTATATTAAAATTGATTAACATACTACTTTATACTGTTTGTTCGTGAACTTTGACTTAAAAAAAATCTGTTTGAGTTTATTTTTAGAACCAATTCTTTCCACTGACACTATTCTTTAATATTTACTCAAATAAAAATCACAAAGAACGTCAGTAGATTAAACTTATAGTTGAGGATATTTATAACATATAATATCGATTACTATATACAAATTATTTCTAATAGAATTAAATATTCACTGATATACAATGTTAACACTAAATTATAAATATAGCATGGCTATGCAAATAGAAAATACTTACATAATGTACACTACTCTTCTAATTTTATGTCAGCTCAAGGGTTCCTAATATGATTCTCAAAGCTAAACTGTGGAGTATTTCATAGTATATACATAAATATCTAATGCAAGTTGGCATATGGTGGGTCATTGATGAATATTGAATTTGAAACATGGGTAACAAACTCTGGACTAATTTTAGGCGATTGTAGAAAATAAATAGCTCAATATTGACAAATAAGTTATGACCAGCTTAGTACAAATTCAGACACTACAATTATATCCTAGTTGTATTTTTTTGCTGGAATAAAAATAACAAAAAATAAACTACTTAGGTTTTTGATGAATAGTGAGTGTGCTTTCCGACCATTTGAATAGAAATTTGAGTGAAAAAATTATAATCTCAAATTTCCTAAATGGAAGATATTTTATTACAAAATTAAAAATTGCTTTTAATGCGTTAATATTAGGATTTAACCATGATTGATAAATATTTTGTGACCCACATGAACAGATTTTTTTTAATTGGTTATTAATTTTTATATGTTCGACTTTGATAATAGAAAATTGCAATGAAAATAAACATAGTATATTGAGACACGTGTAGGATGAATAAACTTATGGGGCTAAGATAATTAACGAAATCTCTAGAGTGATTCTCAATCCAAACTTGTTTGTGAACCACAGATGAAGAAATTTTAATTCATTAAAAATCAGCCTGTAAAAATACATAAATAATTTTTCTTGGGGGTTTTAAGAAGATTATACCACAAAACACTTAAATCTTTCCCAGTAAAATTTGTAAAACGAATTGGTTTTGAAATGTTTACTAGTTATGTATAAAATTTATTTAAATGCAATCAATCCATTTACCAAATTGATCTTTACAATTTATTTGGCTGGAATTACAGGTCTGCTAACCTCAATCTACAATACCATCCTTGGCCTTTCCCCGTCAAATTAAAAGAACTTCTATTTTTTAGGCAAATGCTAGATTGTTAAGTCTCAAATATGGAGAATATTCTTGGTATTTTGTTTGGCGTGATTGCCGTGGTTGCTAGACCCTCCAACCTCACCATACCAAATTTAAACAATACATTTATCACCATCCTTTGTTTGACGTGATTTGTAGATCTCCCAACCTCAACTTACCAGGCCATCCTTAAGCTTTATCTCCCAAGGTTTCTCTGAGAGTGGAAGCTGGTTCCAGTGAATTTCCCTGTCTGGGATGGGGGCACTCCATCCCGGCAGTTTCGTGTGGATTGAAGCATATTGAGGTTTGGATATCTGGAGTCAAACAGTTACATTTGTCACAGACATTATTTGCTTTTGTTAGGCCGCAACATTTTTAATTTGAAGTTTATCATAACGATTTTAAAAACATTAATGTATATGTTCTTAAGTGTTTTAGGTGATAATATTTTTTAAAGATGTAATAATTTAAATGAACTGTTATATCAACTAAACAATAAATACAGTTAATTAATTCTATTAAGTTTTAGCCGTATACATTAACGCTATGTTACTAGTAACATTCAACTACTTAAGGAACTCTATGTTGAACTTCGATAACTTCCTAGATTTATTATTAAGAGTCTCTAAAGCTAATGAGGTACGAGTTATTCTTAGTTGACTCTAAATATGGTTAGGCTATGAGAATTAAATTCTATGACAATATTTATAAATGATGGTAATACGCTTTGTTCAACCCTAAACAAAATTATTTAAAAGCGCACATTTGTATGAAAATAAATGATATTACCTTGGCGATAAGTGAGTTTGGAGATTTCAATCTAAGGCTAAGAGAGGCCTTGATCAAAATTCCCGCGTACTGGTTCGACACCTGGTGGAGGGCGGTCAAAGTTCGACCGGTCACACTGTATTTGTACTCTTTGTTGCTCTTCCACGCCGCTATAAACAAAACGGGGTATAAATCTAAGACCCCCAATATTTTAACTATATGCAACATACTCAACACAGTTAAAATTAAATATATTTCTTCATGCTTCTCCGAAATGAAATATATATTGTAATTTTATAATAGTTTTATACCAGCTAAAATACTCACAGTTTTCCAAAGGAAACACACTACTTTAAATGTATCCCCATTTTTAAATCCCTTAAAGCATGCTTTGATATTAAAACCATGTTAAGTTTTCTGTAACTACTAACTTTTATTAGGTAATTGTTTAATAAATTACAATAATACTAACGATTGTCCGACGCAGTGACTCCAACTGAAAAGAGCAATCAGAATATATTAGTTAGACAACAAATCAGGTTTCACAATAAATTTTTTCTGTTTATTTTATAATAAAATCATCGGTTCTTCAAGATTATACAAAAATTTGATTCAATGACATTGCATCAATATTATATACAAATAAATAATTCGAAATGCGAGTAGTATGGGTGCCATAATATAAACCTTAAATAGGCATTTTATTTACCATATCTAAGTTTTGTAAATTAATGGATCACCATATATATTTTCAATGAATGTGTTGTTTTTGTGTTTTTCACTATTTAATTTTTACTCAGAAAACGGGAGAGAATGAAATTGGAATTTTTTCATTTATGAGTGTTTTTTCATCCTTTCTCCAGTCGAATGATCAAATTATGCATTCAACCCGAACGGGTAGTAAGATGCGGGGCTATTAATAATAACAATAATAATATTAATAATAATAGTAAATAATAATAATAATTGATCAAATTGCATTTGCATTTTTAAAACAAATTTCAAGTGAACTAATTGTTAAGAATCAACATTTATGTTAACTCCCTTGATTTTTAAATTTGGTTTATATGGTTATGGAACCTGTTGAAGATTTAGATAATTACTTATGGTAAATATTATTAAAATCTTCACTGAACTATACAAAAAAAAAGGTATTTGAAAAAGTAAACATTTTTAAATATCTAAAGCTACACATAATATACTCCATTGATAAAATATCGACATAGAATTGTTTCATAATCATAATGATTCGACTCAAGTTTAAATGATCAAATGAAGATATTTATTAATAATATGTTAAAGAATAAAATTAAACTAAAATCCACTTATTATAATATAATGGTATTGTTAGTGAAGGAAAGCTGGCAACAATGATTCTCAAAGGAGTGTTATAAATATGTAATGTAAAAAGAGCCTCATCAACAAATGTTTTTACTAAATACTTTCTTTAACAAAATTGAAACTTTCTCATTTTATTTTAATTCTCTATATTTCAAGAAATAAAATAATATTAATACCAACAATAGGATGGGTTCATTTTTTTATATAGCTTTAGTTATTTCACTCATTCCCACATTCAACCAACAACCAATAGTATATTCTTTAAGTCTTGACATTCCTTCATTCTACCTTAATCCTTGGAATAATATACTACACATGGCTATAAGAGATGGATAGATAATTGTATATAATATATTTATAATAATATATATAATTTATAATCTTTATATAAACAAGTACAATTATACAAGTTTAACAAACAACCCACTAACACACTGAACGTGACCAATTAATGTCATTTTCTCAAATTTTGATTCCGTCAAGAATTGAGTGTTAGACCATCTAAATTATTATTTGGTCAAATCTAAAGATTAATCTCTGCTTAAAAATAGCATAGAATTTACTATAAGTAATTAAATAGACAATAAATTCTCCACTTATTACACTGTTCACCATTGTAGCTATTATGAATATTCACTCACTCTTTTAAAACACCTAAATAAAATAGAATAATAAACATATATTTAAGTTATGTGCTGGATAAATTAGATTTTTTTATTTCTTCTCCTTGACTTTGAAACTTAGATATATTCGTAAATTTACAAATTGCATAATTCTTAGTAATGATACCACTTACAAATCTATTCAAACTCATTATTTGCGAAGGTTAATGTGTTTTGAGACATTTTAATATTAGTTATTAAATATTATAGTCATTTTTAGATTTTGATTAATAAAACTTTCGTATATTATTAATTTCAATACATTACAATATATTTAAATCAATTGGATATATAATGTATTATGTAGATATCATATTCTACACATTTCCAATTATATATTGATATAAACAGGTTTACAGTACATTAATAAATTAGTAATTTTATTAATGAGCCCAAGGATATTAATGCTATAGAAAATGTCAATTAATCTACTTACCAAAGAAGATCAAAAGTAAAGCTTTCCACGACCACATCTTAGCTTGACTTGTGATGGAGTGACTTCTCCTAGCATTAAGAGACCTTTTATATGAAAGGCAGAAGGCCAGAGGTTACCCAGAGTTGTCTAGTTTGCTTAGTTCACCATTGAGCAATCTTTTCTCCGCCGTTTGAAGCACGTGGGGTGGTTTCATTTTTATTTTAAAAAATAATAAACTTAGACAATGTTGGAATTCTGAATATATCGAACATACACTCACATTAAATGTTAAATAATACCAGATCACATTTTAAATTGGAACTTTTCAATGCATTACGTTAAAATTAAAGATATACTATTGATGATTTGTAAATTATAATCCATGTAATATTTTATATAAAGTTACTGTGGTCGCATAGGCAAGGGGTCTCCTTGTGGGCTTATACCCCTCAATCCTCCCAATTTTCCCTAAAAAATATAAACAAACAATATAATAAATTAATTTTAAACCTACCCTCTCCGACGGCCGCATGGTCTAAAGCGCTAATCTCGTGTTGGTCTTCTTGACTGCCAAAGACGGAGAGATCGGGGTTCAATCCCAGGCGGGTGTACTGTGGGTTTGATTTTCCGCTAAATGGTTTCCCACTCTCCCTCAAATCAAATGCGGGTGCATTTACTCTAAATTAAGCCTTCCTAATCCCTAACCCATTAGTGTAATTAGTACATAAGCGTATATCCTGAACAGATAGCAAGACGCGGGGCTAAGAAAAAAATCATTTAAATTTACTTCTTAAGATAATTCTATTAATTAAACATAAATACATATCTAAAAAATTATCATCATAGCTATAAAATATTAACATTTATGCTATAGACAACATAAGTGTTTGTCTGAGTCAAACAGTCGTTATAAGTATTGTGTATTTGTCTGTAGCCAGCCATTTTATTGGACTGCAACATCAAGAACTACGTATTATGGACTTGGTATTATAAAATCTACAAGCCAACCAACGTTTTCCCTCCATTATTACTAAATCTGGAAGCTAGTTTTTTGTCCTCCCACCCCCCTCCCACCCCTATATAATGCCCCGTATATTCTCTTATAGCCCAATCCTATTCAAAATTTAATCCTATATATGTGCTTTCTCCTTATTATAATTATAATAGGAGATATTACTAATGTTTCAACCATATCAGTGTATATGTGTGTATTCTACTAAGTTCTAAAACAAGGAGACACCCATCGGGACACATTCCTGGTGTATTCTACTAAGTTCTAAAACAAGGAGTCACTCATCAGGACACATTCCTGGTGTATTCTACTAAGTTCTAAAACAAGGAGTCACTCATCAGGACACATTCCTGGTGTATTCTACTAAGTTCTAAAACAAGGAGTCACTCATCAGGACACATTCCTGGTGTATTCTACTAAGTTCTAAAACAAGGAGTCACTCATAAGGACAAATTCCTGGTGTATTCTACTAAGTTCTAAAACAAGGAGACACCCATCGGGACGCCATATTTTAAGGTTTTTGTTTTTAATAGGTCACTCTTGCTTACAATGATCATTTATGCTAGGGATCAAATAAGGCTTTCTGCAATGGGAATTGTTTAAAAACCTTGTTTTCTAATTTCAGTTAACGTACTTGCGGGGATAACTAATAATAGATATTTAACACATCTTTATTATTGCTATTATTATTGAACCTTTATGATTTTTGATATCAAACTAAATACTATTAATTGATCTATGGCATTAGTAACTCAAAAGTTTGTTACCGCACTTACCAAAGAATGCCACCATATTCCTATATTGAGCTAGTTCTATCCAGCCCACCTTATTACACCCTATCCCTATATTGAGCGAGTTCTATCTAGTCCAGCTCATTACACCCTATCCCTATCTTAACCTAGATCCAATCACTCTACCTCATTACACCCTATCCTTATATTGAGCTATTTCTGTCCAACTCACCTCATTGCACCATATTCCTATATTGAGATAGTTCTATACAGTCCACCTCATTACACCCTATCTCTTTCACGCCCATTCTAATGTTATCCTCCCATCTGTGTTTAGGTATTCCCAATGGTCTCTTCCCAATAGGTGTATTAGTGAATACCTTGAACCCGCTCTAGTTACTTTTTCATTTACGCTTTTACCCACCATAACCTGCTAAATTCGACAACGCTAACAATACCTAGTGATGAGTACATGGCATGTAAATCATCATTATGCAACCTCCACTAGTCTCCATTAGCTTCATTCCTTTGTGGACCAAAGGTTTTCCTAAGTATGTGCTGTCTAACACCGTAATTTTCTTCTTGTCTTGTAAAGTATGATAATATGTTTCACAATATATTTATATGTACGCATTCACTTGCGGACTATTTATTTATAGTTAAAAATGCATAAACGGAAATTTGTGATGATTCATTGAAAATAGAATTCCTTAATGTAAAACAAAATCTGAATGCACATAGTTAAATAAAATAAAACTATTAATTTATGTTTTTCAGCTATTGTTTGTGAAAAACGTTGCCTTTATCTTAATGATATTGGTCTCTACTTTGAGAATAAGGTATATTTTCATGACCATTTCAACCATAACATTTCTCAGTGGATAAAATTATTAGGCCTTGTTAAGTATGGTAGCCCCATGGCTTCTTTGGTGCTCACTGACTGCTCACAGCTGACAGCTGACGGCTCTGAAAAGTTACCAGACCAAATTATGTATCCCTACACCGAACCATATGATCTGCAAAAACATGTGTTTAGCAGCTGTCACTTCTGACAGTCAAAATTTAGGTATATACCTAAATGTTAACTGTCAGAAGTCAGCTGTGAGCTGTCAGTCAGCACCAAAGAAGCCATGGGGCTACTGTATATTACACTTTCATTCACTAAAGATTACTGTGACTTAACATGTATTTCGCCGTGGTTAGGACCAAACTTGAATTCGCTTAATCTTTCTCGGAGCTCCATATTACCTTAGCTGATTCTCTCAAACTGTGACTTGTTCAACGTAAATATTTTCCCTTCCTGTTAGGACAAGGCCTTTTATTATCAATTTTATAACGATTATGACAAAGTTCTTAACTTTTTAGGGCTCCAAACTTCCCTATACTACATAACGCGTCCGTAATATAGCTATCCTTAAACTATGAGTGAAAAAGGACCCTGAGCATGGGATGAATCCGGGATAGTTCAGTGGTAAATCATTGGTGCGCCTATTCAAAGATACTGGGTTTTAGTCCCGTGTACAGTTGTCTTTTTTAACTAATTTAAATTAATTAAAGATCTAAGGCGTCACCCTAATAATAGACTGGCCAACTGAATACAGGAAGTCAAGTAATAATAATAATAATAATAATAATAATGCTCGTTTAGGTTACATCATTCGTAGTCCAGTTTGTGGAAATATTATCCAGTACTAATGTACCGTTGTCCAGGGGACATCCGAATGTACTAATAGTACATCCTTTCCGTGGATACTCTTTCCATGTCCCGATAAGGGGAGGTGATGGTGATAGTGAGTATGAGGGTAATAGTGAGTATGAGGGTGATAGTGAGTATGAGCGTGATTATGAGTATGAGAGAGATATTGAGTGGAGTGGGTGTGGAATCAGTGGAAACTCTTAACCTAACTTAATACTAACTAAACAAACCCTGGTGACCTTTGGGTAGTTCCCCTTTCGGGAAAAATTACCTAAGGTACAGTCTGGGAATTGAAACCGGGATGCCTAGACTTGTAGCCAGGTGCGCTGACCACCATACCACTAGGCCAGTTTTTCTATATGGCCATTCCTGTAGTCACATTGATTTGCAAGTTGTGTGTCGCTATTCATATATGAAACTAGACATATTGTTAATCAGGCAAAATATGTTTTTCCATCCTCTCGTCAATCAAATGGAAATTAATTTGCTTTGTATTAAATTCATTAATTTTATAATCTTTACTGCAATAGCACTTCATCAATTTAACAGGGAAAATGTAAATTACACTCCCTCAATGTCACACAAGTTGGATAAATGCATAATAATATGTATGCAAGTGTTATCACAAAGCATGCATGACCTATCGCTCATCTGACTATGCACTTAGATGTGCGAATCACAATCTTTGATAGATCAGAGGTCAGTAGGTCAAAAAGAGTATTTATTTCTACAACAAAGTTTTACATTTATCACAATGTATATTTCATAAGATGGTAAAAATTGCTTATGTCTTTCATCATTAACTCATTCATCAAATTCGTGATTGAATTGTGTGTAATACATATTTAAACTGATAAAATTAGTGTGCTTCCCTCTGATTTATAGTTTAGGAGATCAATCGCATGAAAGGGGCTCTGGAGTTGTTTTAATATGATTGGTTTTGTATTATCTGGCCAAGAAAAGACTGTTACACTATCATTAGATTAACTCTTCTCATTTTAGATATAAAATTATATATGTATATATACCTAATATATATAGTGTGTAGAATTTAAAGATATTTATATATATTAAGGAAAAAATATTTGTATACAATATATTTAGTTAATTACATAATTTAAAATACCAAAATAATATATTATATGTAAAATAAATAAAAGCTTAAACAATTTAATATATGTAACTAGTTAAAATATAATTTCAGTATATATACCTTACATATATATATGTATGTATGTATGTATGTATGTATGTATGTATGTATGTATGTATGTATGTATGTATATATGTATGTATGTATGTATGTATGTATGTGTGTTAGTACTGCGTCTTATTAACTGTTGAGTTTATAAGCTTATATACTATTTACGCTAATGAGTTGGGGATGAGGAAGCTGGAAATTAGAGGAAGTGTACTCGCATTCGCATGAACTGAGAGTGAAAAAACATTTTAGTAAATAATAACCTCAATACACCCAACGAGGATTCTAACCTTGTTCTTACAGTCATCGTCAGTCTAGTTTAATACGAGAGTGACGCTTTAGCGCTTAGCCCATGCAGCCAATGAAGCAGTTTGATCAATTTTAATGGTATTGTATTACAAACACTGACGTCATTAGTTTGGTGGACCCTTTCTGGTGCTCGAATGGTCACTCTCCCAATAAACTAGACTGCCATTTAGGGGGTTATCGGGGTTTAAATCACAGTCAGGCATACCAAGAGTGGATGGATGTATTTATGGTTTTCCACTTCCTTCTCTCTCTCTAACCAAGAAAATGAGGGTACATTTCATATACATTCATTCTTACTCATCCATAGAACATTATCGTAACAAGTACATTTGTGTTTAACCCGAACGGGTAGTAAAAGGTGATGCTAAAACAATAGCGAGGGGGTGGAAAGGGGTCAAGCTCCCCCCGACCATGCATTTAACTGGGGCACACAATTTGATAGCTAGATGTTTTAAAAGTTAAAGTAGAGGGCTTGTAAATAAGCCCACATACGTTTACAAATTAATTTCTGAATGTTATTTTATTTAAACGTTGATAGTAAAAAATTTTTATCTTATTTTCTCAGATTCACTGGCTTATTTCTTTTTGTTATTAGAAGTACTAGAAAACATAAGATATTTGAAATGTTGACAAAACTAGTATTACAAAAGAAAACTTTAAAGAGCAAATCTTGAAAGCAAATATTAAAATAACATTAACAATTTGTCGGTTTTTTACTATTGGAATATTGGAAAATAGAATGACTAGTAAAAGTAAAAAAAAATCATAGCTTTCAAAAACTTTATTCGAATATGTGAAACATCTTCCTTTTTTTTTTAAGGATCTAATCATTTTGAGGGGAGTCCAGCCCCCGCACCCCTATGACCCTCATTTTTCTATGCTCTTGCAAATAAGGAAATATTAATTATTTATTATTAGATTGTTATGGAACTAACCATGAGCCTTAGTAACTGACGCTATCGAGCCAGCGGAAACGGAGGGCAAAGGGGAAATAGGGGCATTGCTGATTATTTAAGTCTGGATAACAGGGTGAAGAATGTAATAAGCAGGGCCTGAATTTTGCTGACCTAAGTATGATCACGATTGCCCAGTAAAATTACTTTGTTATTAAAAAGAAAATGCAAAAAATGACCTAAAATATAAAACAACTCAGTAAATAAACACGTCTAGATCAAACACACAATTTACAAATGTACAATGTAATGAAAAGTCTTTAACAACTAAAGTCTTGCATTCTGACAAATATAAAATTGATTTACAGATATGTGGTTCAGAAATATAAGCTACCTCCTCCCAACGCAACCCACTCCAACCTAATTGCAGTGTTGAATATGTATTTTACAACCTAACAAGTAAAGATGATAACAAAGTTCATTTTATTCACTCAGTTCATTTCGTTTTCATACAGGCAACTGTGTAAAAAAATTATGTTTGCGTGTTTAAACATTTATAAAATACTGTTATTAAATGCCTTAAATTGTCCCAAAAATGTATCAAAATGTCAATGCCTCAAAAATTATGCAAATCAATAAAATATTACCTTAATTTACAAAGGATGACAAAAAATTACCTATAAAATTTACATGTATACAAAAAGGGGATCATGAACAGAGTTTATTTACAGCAATTATGAACATTGTATGTGACGAACATAACAAAAGATATGTCATCAAAATCTGGCCCTGGTCATATGTGTCACAACTGCCCTACACGCAATCAAATGATAGAACCCAGTGTGATCAAAACCTCGTACGCGATACTTGTTTGCTTTTGAACCATCAAGCTCAAAGGGTTTTTAAACAGATAATAGAACATTCCCTAACCTCAACCTGTATTATCAAGAAATTTGCTGCAAGAAAGTAGACTATGTCATATCACTAACTATATTTATATAATTATAATACTAGGCATGTGCGAAGATTACATTTTTAATGTGGATCAAAGCTTTGAACTTGCTAAGCAAAGTCGAAGACAAAGATATGGTATTTGTTGTTGACATATAACACTATTTTAATTTTTTGAAATTATTTATTTAGTGTATCTATGAAAAGAAAATTGTCTAGCGTGGGAAAAAATTAATCTCTATTATTATTTTGCATTGACAAAATCAATGTATCCTTTCTTACGTTATAGATTTTATTTCATCACTAGTATTCTACCCGTTCAACCAATGGGTTGGGAATTGGGAAGGTTGAATATGTGGAAGTTAACCCACATTTACGTGGCAGGAGAGTGGATAGCCATTTAGGAAAAACCACCCTCAGTTCACCCGACCGATATTCGAACCTTGATCTACCCTTCCTCGGTAGTCTAGCTCAATACGAAACTAGCGTGCTAGCTAACTACGCCACCGAGGCGGATACTAGTGTGGTGTTAAAACGCTGTTTAATAGCTGTTAAAAAAATTATATGTTGAAATATGTAATATTAGGTGAGATATTTCAAATATATTCATAGTTTTTCGAAATTTTTTCTTCTTTCGAAATGTTTTTAAGATGTGAAGGTTATTGTGGATGTCGAAGTAGAAGCGAAAGAGATTTAACCTTCAACTTCAACATTTCAAAGCTTCGCACACCCTTACTTTAATACTACTATTAATGTAGTTGTACACTAACCGGCCCCCTTGTGTAGTGGTCAATGCACTCAGCTACTAGCCTAAGGGTTACGGGATCGATTCCCAGCTGATAATTTGGGTATTTTTCTTGAAAGGGGAATCACTCTAACGGTTACCAGGGTTTAGTTAGCTAGGCTTAAGTTAGGTTTAAGTGTTTCCACTGGTTCCACACCCTCATACTAGCTATCACCCTCATACTCACTCACTATCACCATCACCTCATCTCATCGGGACACGGAAAGAGCCTCCACGGAAAGGATGTACGATTAGTTCATTCGGGCGTCCCCATCTCCTGAGAAAGGGTACATTAGTACTGTTTAATCCTTCCAACAAACTGGGTTATTAATGATTTAGCCCAGACGCGATATATACTTATTTATTTGTACACTAATTCTAAGTATTTTTAAAATAAATTAAAAGTGTTACTAATTTATTACCACTAACATTACTTTTATATTTTTCTTTCGGCCCACTATGTTTTCTGTATTTTGCCTAGTGACCCACGAGTTGTATCAGGTTAAATATAAATAAATGTCCACAGTGGCGGTTTGATTATTAAGTAGGTGAGGGGGCTGGAGTGGTGGCACTTGTGGCCGAGACACTAAAGATTGTTTGAATGATGACTGTTCAGCACTATGTAGTGATTTAAACCAGGGGAAAACCGTGGTCGTATGAATGAGCTTCAAAGTGTCGACCTCTATACTTCATTACATTATATTAGCCCTATACATTTTAGAGATGGCACGCTCGAATCCTCAATTCCTCGAATCCCTAAAATCCTATGGCATCTCAAAATGCATTTCGAATACAATTATGAAGACCTTGATTTGATATAACAATTTTAACCAATTTGTAAAAGTAATTATACAGACTTGTGTGGTTGTAAGAATAACAAATTCACACAAAAAGAGAAAATTGTAGTAATATAATTTATTTCACATGGTACGTTGTTGGTTGTTATTTAAGTTAATATACATGACAAACAAAATAGCGGTTGTCAGTGACGCCAATCCTTAAATAACCTTTCTTAGATCCAATATTAAATGTTTTCACTTTAACTTAAATTGTATATTTTTAAAGATTCAAGAAATCGAAATTGGATTCGAGATTTTAAAGACAATTTAAGATTTGTTTTCGAGATTTGGATTTGAGAAACACAGGATTCTACCCATCTCTAACATATCATTACATGTGTATACTTATTTATTATTATTAGATGTACTGTCTTATGACAGATAAATTTATTTTGTCGGTAAACTTAGCCCGCCAATGCCAACTTGCAAGCAATGTAAACTTAGGGCCAGTTTCATAGTCAAATTTAGTACGCCTCAAGTGCGGCGCTACACTAAGTTCATGACAACACCTACCTAAACCAGAATGGAATGGGCCGTTCTCACATAGGAAACTGGCCCATTCCATTCTGGTTTAGGTAGGTGTTGTCATGAACTTAGTGTAGCGCCGTACTTGAGGCGTACTAAATTTGACTATGAAACTGGCCCTTAGCCCGTCCTCTGTCTAATCCTTCAACTCCCAGATTGTTCTTCTTTCCTTCAAGTTATCCAATATTTGAATCCTCTTTCTTCCTAAGCTCCTCTTTCCCTCAACCTTTCCTCCTATGACGTCGTGCAGAAGACAATTCCTCCTAAGTAAGTGTCCTATCCAGTTCAATGTGTACCAAAGAATCACATACAAAATGAATCTCTTCCCATCCACTCTTGGTAGGACTTCATTTGTAAACCTGTCTGTCCACCTAATCTTATCAAGTCTTCTCCAGAACCACATTTCAAAGCTATCATGGTATTTATTTTCCATCTTCCAGAGAGCCCAAGTTTCTGCTCCATACAGTGCGATGCTCCAAGAGTAGCATTTTATCAGTTTCTTCCTCAGTTCCAAACTTAACATGCTGGACAGCAGTAGCCTCTTCTCGTTGAAAGCTTCCTTGGCCATGGCGACCATTGACTTTATTTTCCTTGGTGTAGTAGGCATCCTTTTTTATCAGACTTCACAGTTCTTTGAACTGCTTAATGCTTTCTAGCTCTTGAATTCAAATTTTGGTTCTCAGTGGCTATCCATTTTTTGAAATCCCCATTACTTTTTACTCTTCAATGTTGATGTCCATGGCATTTCTTTTC
>CABEEJ010000997.1:173773-189267 GCA_901482245.1 Timema douglasi | reverse complement strand
CCGTTCTTTTTTTTTTTTTTTATAAATTACTGCATTTACCTCTTATCTAACTAATTAATAACTGGAGAGCATTCAACTTTGTTAGCTAGAACTTCACTATGGTCGAAAGGTCCTTGGGTGAATTTAACTATTTTATGTTTGAATTAAACACTTGGGAGAGTCATATATATGTCAAAATGGTTTGTATATTATACTCTTATGCATACAATAATTATGACGACAAAAATTTACATTCTGTAGAGTATGCAATATATGTTTGTCATAGTCACATAGATAAATATAAACAACTCACTACTATTGTGTTATATTCATTAATATTCTTGTAAAGGGCATTATTATTATTACCATTATTGTTTATTGGCACGTCAACACAAACGCGTCAATTAACGCCATATAAGGCGGTGAATAGTTAGCCATTTTACACCTTTTTCGTGTCCACTAGCTAAACAAACGTTCCACAAGTTTTGTCCTAATTTTGGTTATACGCTATCACCAAAAATGGCATTGCTAACGTCTTCCTAGGAAGTTATTACTAGATAAACATATGTATTTGGAAATGCTTATTTCTATTGTGTTATATTTTCAAATAAAGTATTCAAACTCCAAGCGTAATTAAATCGTCATCTCTTGAATACGGCTTGATAACTTCTCTTTTACATACAAAAACTCGATGTAAAGCTCCTCTAGTTTGGTTTGCTTGTGATAGGTAGGTTTGGGATTTAATCCCTGCTGGGTGTATTGAGGGTGGTTTTTTTCCTATAAAGTTTCCAATTCTCAAATCAACGAACATGCGAGTAAATTTCTTCTTAATTTTACCTTCTTCAGCTCTACCCTGTTAGTATAATTGTGGATAGCTTGGATGGATGAGACCAATATTTGTTTTTTAACTAGTATTATTAGCACCGCGTCTTACTACCCGTTAGGGTTATACGCACTTACGCTAATGTGTAATGGTAGGGTGATTGTGAGATGAAATGGAGGACCTACAGTTTAACGTGGAATCCGAACCACAGTGGAGGCCTGGCATTCCCCACATTCACAAGATGTCTTGTCAGAGGTGAAGGAAGGGTTTAGTAATCAGATAAATCTTTGCCGGGACCGAGGATTGAACACCGGCCGCCAGCACAGAAGTCTGACACCTTACCCCTAGACCGCCAGGTCACCTGTTTTTTAATTAACTACCGTGTGATTATTGGCGCTTGACCTGGATCACATTTAACTCTTAATTTATTCCAGCCATGAATGCATGTGTTAATTTTTTCCGGAGAGAGATGTTAATCGTTACCTCTTGGACCACTCTTCGTTAATTGCTGTGTTGTGGATTCACCTTGCAACGCAAGATGGCCCATTAGCACTCCATCCACCCTCACTTGAGGCTCGTTCAAGGTGGCGGATATTCCCACCACCTTTATTTCGTATAGTCGGATCGACATAGGAATAACCTTTTTAGTGCATGTAAAGGAAGAACTCTGAATGTCGAGCTCACATAGTCGGGGCTTCTGGTGATGGGCAATCTGAGGTTTGAATCCATATCGTGTTTACTGAGGTTGTCTTTTTCCCATGTGGTTTCTGACTCCCTCCACTCAAATGCGGGTACATTTATTCTAAATGCACTTAGAATGCCAGTAGAAAATTGTAATCTATTCCGATTATCTCGTACACTGATTATGAAAATTCGGGTGCATGTCCTCTAAAACCACCCTAATAATCTATACCCGTTAGTGTAAACCATTTATAAGTATGCTTTTAGTATATTAATAAAACACTTATTTTGGATTTTACTGTTGTCTGGCCCCGTGAGATAGATCGCTTAGGCAACCCTTTATACATAGCTGTACTGTGGGGTGGTTGCTCGTCGCCTGCATACGGCCACTTAATTGTATTGAGTGGTTGGTGACCGTTCACCGCCTGCACATTGTCGCTTTGGTGCGTCACTGTTTTGAGTGGTGATTACTTGCCGCCTCTACAATGTTGCTTCATTCTAATTAACTGGTTTGATGAGGTTCTTTGATACTAACCTCAAACTAACGTTATACAGGTTTAAAGATTGTGGAGCAGTAAGTGGCCTGGTCTCTCATATGTGAAGTAGAGTGTGAGAAAATGTTCTCTCCTCCAAACAAAGGAGTTGTAATTCGCATCACAAAATTTAACAGGAGCTTACAATGCTAGTGTTTGTTTTATCTGTGACTGCGAGCTAAGCTATACTGGTGCATTGATTGTGTATCAAATAATTGAGTATTTGTCTCGAAAATCTATAATAACTGACTCGGTGGAGCTACAGTTCAATATTTTATAAAGAGGGTATCTCATAAAATAAATGGGGGGTTGGGTGTTATCTCTGTTTTTTATTTAAGTTAGTTTGTAAATCGTGTTGATATAATCAATTGGTTCAGAGAGTGCACGTTAAATATCTTAAATAAATACAAAAAAGTATATAAATATACTTTTTTTTTCACTCAATATTGATACACTTTTACCATACTATTAGTGTTTTTTATAGGTATTGATGGGTGACCTGGCGGTCTAGCGGTAAGGTGTCAGACTTCTGTGCTGGCGGCCGGGGTTCAATCCTCGGTCCCGGCACAGATTTATTTGATTACCAAACCCTTCCTTCACCTCTGACAATACATCTTGTGAATGTGGGGAAAGCCAGGCCTCCACCGTGGTTCGGATTCCACGTTAAACTGTAGGTCCTTCATTTCATATCACAATCACCCTACACATTAGCGTAAGTGCGTATAACCCGAACGGGTAGTAAGACGCGGTGCTAATAATAATAATAATAATAATAATAATAATAATATAGGTATTGATAATATCTATCAGAAGTGACTTGACGTATGAATACGTGAAAGTAGAACAAGTGTAACTTTTCTAGCTGTTAACTAAGGCCTTTGCTATGAAAATTTGACTGTAGATGTATACTAAAGAACTTTTGTGATAATCCGAGAGATGACCACTTGAGTTCGTAGGGCCACAAAACTCCATGTAGTTGACCTATTTTATCTGGTATAAACAACACAATTTGAAGTGACAAAGCCAAGTTTTCCATACAGTTATATTTCTAATAAACGTTATTAACTCCTTTAATTTTTCAAGAAGTAACGTCTTGTTTAGCGATATCTGGAATAATATTGCAAATAGATTAATAGATAAAGATGCGATCTTTTCCAACTACACATACCTCAACATTTTTACGAATGGACATATATGACGGTAAAAGTTATTAGACCTTCACATATGTATATGTCAGGTAATTTTATCTGCAGCTGTAACTTTTGATAGATAATATAAATACCTATAAAATAACACTAATAATATAATGTTATCTCGAAGGTGCTCCAAATGTCCATTTGTAAGAAAATCAAAGTATAACTTCTCTATATGCTTGTGTTTAATTAAATTGATTGTAGTATTACTGTATTACAAACACGTATTTTACATAATATAATTGTGGTGTTCGTGCATACGCGTCTCGCATGTTGAAGGGCAGTTGTTACACTTAGGCCAATTAATTTGACAGTTAATTTAAACTTACAGGCCCTCTCGGCACCAACGAACTATTTTGAATATTGCTTGACATAGTCGTTGTTTATAGTAAAATAAGAAAACTTGATTACGCTAAAATGCCCACGGCATATATTAAAAATCTTTGGGCATTACTAAATTTATGAAATTAAACTAAACCTGTCTACTGAAGTAATATTATGTCAAAGCAGCCCATCACAATTTATTTGTAGTTTTTGGTTTCAAAGTTAAATATTAAAAAAACGAAAATAAAGAAAGGGTGAGCTTTTTAATAGATCCGCTTAATAGAGATTTATAGGATTGTTGGCCCAAACGATTCTATCCGATTATACGGGGGAATATTCATGACTGGGTATTAGGGTATGTAAACGTGATGGCTATTCAGCGAAACCTCTAATGGTAATTAGCCAGGAAAACAATTATCTTGGGGTGGATCCCAGCTTCGTCGTTTCGTAGTGGTCTCGATGTTGTCTCAATGTAATTGATTTTGGTTCTGGGAAGGTGCACCCAAAGTTTGGCTTCTGTCATTTTTTAGTAGTGATAGTAGTATGTTTATTGAGATATTATCTCTTAAAAAACATATTTTCAGTTAATTTACAAGTATCAAAATTGACACAATACTTTTTTTAATGTGAGCTTAAGAACATTAAAAAGAAGCACCTTGATATTAAAAAACCTAAACCCTAATGGACCTGAAATTGTTTTTATCATACGCATACCTAATATTTAGGTTTAATTCAAACAGAATAGTACCTGGAAACATTTGGAACACAAGGTAAGCGATTCCAAAGTTCCCGAGATCAGCCTTAGCTATAAATCGTGTTTGCTGCAAATTATTTCCAATATATTTAACGTAACTAAATCTGAGTACAGGAAAAACAATCTCTCATTTCTACGCCTTAATTTAATTAACATGTTCTTAATTCACTTATAAAGATTAAATATGAATAGTGATTATAATCGGAATTATTAATATTTTAACAGGGTGTCTACCATCTTGGAAAATTGGAATAAGTCGGGAATTCGATATATTACAAAAATAAAAAAAAGGGAAAATGTTTTACTCAAAATATGAAATATAATAACTAAATCAATAAATTACAATGTGGTCAATACTGTCTTTTTTGTTTGTAGCTGTGTAATATACTTTATTATTTTCTAATTCCTAGTAGACTATGTTAATACAAATTAAAAAACATGTTCATATACATTTTAAAACTTATTATTCTTATTAAAAAAAGATTTTAAAAAATGGTGGGGTGGGAGCAGTGTGACATACTTTTGAGTCGGGGAATTTTAGGAAATGATCAATATTTCAAGATTATAAATTGCTTTTCTTTACTTTTATACCTTTCTTCAAATTTATCCTAGGTCATGGATGTTCCTCCTATATTTGTAGGGCGGCGCTATCGGAGAGAAAAATTCTCTATTGATAACCATTTTGTGTGTCCACCGCGTCTTGATATTCATCCGAGCTACGCATACATTTAGATTACTTGGTATGAGGTAGACTGGGGGTGGACCGGCAGTTTCCAAGCGTCTCGGGAATACAAACATGACGGACACTCAAAATACCAATGAGATTATGTTTCAGTATAATCTGAAGTAGTGAGGAGAAAATATTTATATTTTTATCATTAGTAAATTTAATCCTAAGAAATTTCAGTTAAATTATCCATGATATCATCACTATTCTCCATTTAAAACATTAGTTTCTACCTTCTACCGACATGAGAAAACACGTCTAAATTGTTGGACAAAAGCTGGGAATATATTTTTGAAACATTTATGTTTGTAAAAAGATCCTCCACTCGCTACTTGTGTATATTACAAAGCTATTAACAATCGATATTCATTAAACGTTTGGTTTAAAAAATTGTTCATTAACAACAAACAAGATGGCTTTACATTTAATGCCTTCATCTTCACAAATGATGTATTCTGGGCACCCTCGTACTTACTCGCTGGAACGTTTGATTAAAGTTTAATAAAAACAATAAGTTAAGAACTGAGTGGAAAACTTTGTTTTAGTTTGAAATATTTGCGGCAGTCCAAATCAAACCGGCCCAACAGGATATCTTCAGGTGTTCCGACTACCAGGGTTAGGGAGCCTTTTGGCATTGAAGGGCCGCATTTCACTTCGTGGATTCCTCATAGAACCGCACACTTCATGTATTGTACATTTTGTCAAAATAAGATAGTGTGCCATTTATAGTTGGATGAATAAATTGATCAATAAGAGCTGTTGATTTTTTTAACACTATGCTTAAAACATATTTTATTTCAAATAATTAAAATACACGTTGTTTGAGAAGGTGTAGTTTATAAAATACTAAACATAATTGACAAAATAGGTGTAAAAGCCCGCACTGAACGCCTAGAAAGGCTGGAGGTTCCCCATTCCTGGTTAAGATCAATGGTATTCAACCTAGGTAGGGGGTAAGTAGAAATCTCTCTCGCTCTCTTTCTGTGTATATATGAGGAAAATTGCTGAAAAATCAGGACTATATTTAGGATTATATCCGGTTGTAAGGACTTTCCACCTGGGGGCACCAGTTTTAATTTAGATCTAGATCATAGAATATGTATATTTTGAATTGTATACCAAGTACCAAGTTGAAGCTAAATTATATCTAGGGGTACGCGAACAAAAAAAAAAGTGTTGAACACCATCTCTGGAGTGAATGTACCCGTATTTGTGGGGATAAAGGTTGGAAAAAACCCTCATTACAGCCTGTCCGGTATTCATACCCCGGCCTTCACCTCACTGACGAAACAAACTGGTTATAAGACCGACGCCCTTGTCCGCGTGTCCACCCTTGCTAACATTGTTGTACTCCCTGTACTCCTGCTGAGAACCAATGTGACCGAGGACGAGTATTTGACCCCAGACCGGGGAGGAGGGTGCGAGGTGTTCGTCTGGGGTGGGCGGTATTGATCGTCATCTCGCTCGCTCCTCTCGGAAGTTGGCAGGGCAACCCCGGCCACGCCAGACGGGTCCAGTGCAGCCGTTAGTTCGCCCGCCGTTCCTGTGACCGCGTTGTTTTAGTTGCGGGTCACATCCATCCCCCCACCCCCTCCACCCCTACCCCTATCTCTGCATTTGTTTAGTTAGTAAACAGCTGCCCTCTTTTTGGTCACGCTACGCCGACCATCTTTCCCTACTTCCTTTCGACAACCCTTCGTCTCTACACTCCGCGAGTGCATTTTAGAGCGAGGCCATTTTTATTGCCGCTTTCGTGCCATGTGCCCCGTTTTGTTTGACCCTGAGGTTTTGTAAGCGTTATTTTGGAGGGGTGTGTATTTAGATATGTTTTTGGTTTTATTTGGAGGGTAGCTCAAACTGGTAAGTTTTTTTTCCAGACAATTGGAAACATGTTACATGTTTTATAAATTTTCGTTGAAGTTTCTTGTATTATATATTTAAAAAAATGTTTTTTCAAACACATGATTATTTAAAGTCTTGATACATTACTATTCTCTAGAGGAATTATAATAAACGCATCACATTTTATATTACAAAAAAAAATAGTTTGTTGAGAATTTGTTGTAAATAGCCCTCATGGTTAAGTTTATCTACCTACATAATACCATTTTCTAACTTGGTGTGTGTCATTTTACACCTCCCAGAATCCCCTGGGGGAATGCTGGAACGTAACACACTAGTACAAACCACGGGGCAAAATATAACGGATCAGATATTCTATATTTTTTTTCGATTTTTATTTTTTAATAAAAATGTAGATAATTTAGTTCACTTTCATTTTATCTAATCTTACGTAATAACTGATAAAAAGATACTATTTTACAAAGACATCCCCAACTTTCTACGATATTATCAATTAAATTTTAGGTTTTGTTAGTTTGGTTAATATTAAAAATCAACCTGTGTTAGATAGGCCATAACACTAGTACACATAGAATATTATAAATCTCCTGGCAACTTAGAAATTAATGTTGTGCCCGCTTGTTTTTTTTAAGTCTTCTGTTTGATTAATTTTTCACGAACTGTATTTTGAATTTTTGAACCACTTCTTGGATACCGTGGGATTTCTGGACATCAGCAACGCGTCTTTGCTCTCGGGTAGACGGCTCCAAATATACACAGGCCATCAAAAATAAAATTGCATACAACCCGAATGCGTAGTGAGACGGGTTAGGGCTGCCAGATTTTTGCTGGGGCAAGCCGGGACAGTTTTATTTTTTTAACTCTTACATTTCTATTTAAATTTGTATGACACATAAAATAAATGCCCTTTTTCATATTACAAAAAAAAAAGATAAAAAGTAGCAGAAATAAGTTAATAAATAAAAAGACAAGCAAAGGTTAAAAGTTTACTCATATTTGCGATAATATTCTGCCCCCTTCCTCTTGCAATGTCTTTTCGGCATGTCTGGACTTAAACAATTATAAATTAAATTCAATATTTAAATACATTTCATAATAACACATCACTGTATTTTCACTTACACTCTCACAATGACGAAATGACGTACACATTCAAAGAGAATGTTATCACTAAACTTATAGAATAGACAGAACTTTCTCGAATTGTATTATACTTATGCATACCAACCTGACAAAAATAATGTTACTAAGTCTCCTATATCACCGATTCCGGAGTAAAATCTAACAAAACAAAAAATGTTAAAAAGCGAGACAATCGTGTGTCTCGAAGTGGTCTTTCGAGACACCGAAACTATCATCTAAAGAACGAGACAATCCAGGAAAACCGGGACGTCTATAAACTCTTTAAGTGGATTGTAAGACGCGGTGCTAAACAATTAGGCAAGCACACACGATACTAGAAGTTGAAATATTTGGCCGCTACAGTAACTTATCAATTTTGGTCGAGATGTAAAATGTGTACGAACCAAGACTAGAACGGTTTGCTTAGGCTCTTTTTTTTTTTAACGAGTGTGGCCTGTAATCTGTTTATATGGCATGACGGTTTTGAATGAGTACAGCCGTGTGGCTCGGCACGGTTTACATGAGTGTTCAGTGGGTCAAGGGAGCGGAGATAGTCGTGTTAACCACATTTGCTGGTCGGGGGGCAGAGTTATTCTTCTGCTCTCTGTCTTGTCGCTTACGACCACCTGAAACGGCAGTTTTACTCCTTAACTCCGGTTTAGACCCGCCTCGGTGGCGTAGTTGGCTAACGCATGAGTCGTGTTGAGCTCGACTGTCTGAGGACGGGGAGATCGAGGTTCGAATCTCGGTCGGGTGAATTGGGGGTGGTTTTTCCTAAATGGTTTTACACTCTCCCTCCACGTAAATGCGAGTTCACTTCCTCTAATTCAACCTTCCCAATTCCTAATCCATTAGCGTAATTAGTACTTAATGCGTATAACCCGAATGGGTAGTAAGACGCGGTGCTGAATAATAATAAATAATAAAAACATCGGTTTATCCTCCACTTCTGACTTTCGCCTTACATCTAGTATTTAGGTTGTATGACCCTTAACCATGGTGGCTAAAAAGAGGGGAAACCGGGAAAAGGTCAGGGAATTTAATCAAAAATAAGATCATTCAATTACTTGACTGATTCTGCACTTAAACACATTGAAACAAAAGTGAAAGATTTTGTATTTCGGTGTTTTATCAAAATTAAATTGATTAGATATGTCAATCTTAAGGTTGGGATGTAGAGGACGCGAGGCAAGGTAAATGTTTTCACGTTTTTTTTTTAGCAAAATTTCTTTTTGCAAAAACAAATAAAATATTGCTCCAATCAAAACACAGTTTATTTTTCTTAACATGGTGGTATCAACAGTTGTTGAATATCTGTCATTAATATAGCGGCATTACACGAGAAACTTTTTAAATGAAAAGAAAAAGTTGTCATTAAATTCTAGGACAGCCATGAAAGATATTTAATAACTGTTTATTACCATGTGAAGAAAATTAAACTCTATGTTACTACCGAAGCAATATATTTATTTTTATTTTGACCAATAAAAGGTTTGATATAAAAACTGCAAAAACAGTCATTATCTCGCACTCTCTACATCCCAACCGGGACATGAGATTGTTGTATAGTGTTTGTTTTACAACACATGTACACAGGGACATGGATAATACCTAAAACATTAAATACTGGAAAAAGAACGAACACTTAAAAGAATATTGATATTCAGTAGCTAAGAATTTTTTGAAAATATGTGATAAACATAATAAATAAATAATTCACATCCACCAAGAAAAACTGTAAACTAAAAAAGCTTATACCCGGATTGTTTTAAAATTTCGTTTGGAAAACTTTGAAAAGTCAAGGAATTTTACTATAATAGTTTTGTAGTTGCCTCTTTACCGCCATTGAATAGTGTGGGTGGCAGACACACTTGTGAGATAGGGATCAGATTCCTTTTTGAATGCACTATGCTTTTATTTTATGCCGATCCATACGAATGCTTTTGCACCTGCTTGAGATTCATACTTACCTACTCATGTCCGTTTAATGAGCGCCGCCAATTGGAATGCAAAGACGCGTTGCAAATGTTCCACTCTTTAGGCTTCAATAAGGTGTTGGCTATTCCAAAATATGACTTAAGTAAATTTTAGAGTTGAAAGGATGAAAAATTTAACTTTAAGATACATTTAAAAAAAAATCATTAAAAAAAGAGTTAAAATTAGCTCTTTTCAAGGCAATTTAATTCAAAATAACGTAGTTCTCAGATTATAGTAAAGAGCCTCAAACAAATCTTTTTTGAATAGGGTCTTAATAGTTTTTCAAAAGATAATGGAAGATTTTTAAAGGTTTTGAAGCTTCAAAAATGCCATTGCCCTAAGAAATACAGCAGTATAAGTATTTTTCCCATCAAGTAGTTGGTGCCCTTAAATAAAATAATTTGTTACTAATAGTAAAATAAAAAAGTCCTCAATCCCTCCTCCTCATATTTTAAAGGAATTATGTCTCTCAACTACCCTATAACTAGTTGCATTCGTCGGCCTGGTCTTCATGCGTAGTGTGCATTGTAATGAGCAACTGATGACTTGGCTCATTATCACGCATATCTTAGACAGAAACATAAATTTGGTCATGTATTGTACTTGGAAGAACAAATTTTACCTCAAATCTATTTTGTTCAAAAAATTGACTTATTAAATTTAGAAATACAAGTATCGTAATTTATTCTTACAAGCCCCCAACGATATATTAATTTATATTATATAATTATTTAAAAAATATACAAGATATATAATTTTTTTAAGTATATTTACAAAATATAAATATATATTTATCAAGATTGTATTTACACTCTTTACTAAAAAAAATATCTTATTTAGGACTCGATGCGTCGCAATAGGTATATTTTTATTCTCTGGACAATAACATATACATACATACTGAATAGCTATCCCTCCCGATATAATGATATTTTTCCTTTCATCCCAAGTGTCTGCCAATTATTAATATAGAACTAGATGTATTTACGAAACAAATTCTAATTATATTTTTTGTGTTTTGTGAAATATATCTTACTTAAAAACTAGTTATCTTATATTCTACCAAAACGTCAATTAATTATCGGACAACTCTGCGAAACATTTATACTTGAAATGTGGTATTTTGTAAAAACATATTTGACCCTTGTAGCTTAATTTTTCATTTTGAATAAATGCATATTATATCACAAATATATCGTTTACGAGATATAACCACTTTCATTATCGACCTCCAATCTCTGCCGTATCATATATAAATTTATCAACCACTGAACACCCCATCACCATATATCAGCATAGTTCAAGAGGGGTGTGATATATTCTCACAAAGTTCACTTTCGCCGATGTGCGTCAATAATTCAACTACAGAAATTTATGTTGCAATTCACGTACAAGTCTATATTTTATGAAAAAGAAAAGTAAGATAACAAACTTTTATACCAAGTTTGGCATCGATTGATCCTAGTCTTGAAGTCTGAAACCGGAAAAGAAGTTTGCTCTGTCCAGTTGTCCGTTAGTCTTTACATTGAATGTATGTATGGAAACATTCTTCCGGTCGTAAATTGCAATACATTGAACCCTATTGAAATTATTCCAATATGATAGCCCGAAATTGTTTTTTTTTCTTCGATAACATAGCGCTCGATCAAATTAAAAAATAAAGCGACGAAGGGGTTGTGCACTGTTGGCTTTGCCGAGTATTTGTTTTTACTTTTTTTTCCCTAATAACAATTCAGAGTACGTGGATTATTTTATTTCGTGAAATCCCGACCACCTAGAAAGTATTCCCGGGTTGAGATGTGCTATTTTGCCGTCGCGCTTCAAGGTGGGGGTGTTGTGTGATGTGACCCTGGTGTGCTGAGGTCAGCGATGGTCCTGCACAAGCTGGTGGCATATCGCTGGCAGCGCAGCCGACTGAAGAAAAGGTGAGTACTACTTGAACACTTGTTCAGCCGGCGACAGACTAGCGTTCGGAACGCTGAGACAGACACACTGCGACAAGGCTACTCTAGTATTTCATTGTTTCATATGAGAAAGGTCAAACTAGCGTCCTGAACGCTGCGAAAATTTTGTAAACTTAGACGGTTGCGTGCGTTTCTCATCCATTGCGACAGCCAGGCACTTGAAATGCTCCCCATCTAACAAGTCGTATCTCGTCAGACTAACGTTTGTGTCGCAGTATCTTTCAAGCCTCAGAACCTTGTGCACGTTAACTTCAGCCACAGAATTGTTTATAAACGAATTGCATATTAGTTGTGCACTGTGGAATTTTAAATATACACACTCTGTCAACAGGGAAGTCAAGGCAAAACTGTGGATGGAGGTATCTGCTGCTGTTTTTCATGACGGCTTCTCATTATTTCGTTTTACGATGAAAAACAAATCAAAACTCCCTGTGCACTCATTCTGTAGTACTAAAAAAAAACCTGACTGGATGTTTGCGTAGTTTGATGAACAAAGTATGGAACTGTCCAAAGGACTGCCAGTAGCTGTTTGTTGAACACCAAAGTTCCGGACTTCCTATTTTTTCAGATGACTTTGATACTGCAATAGCGAGCAGTAGATTATCTTCACTCATAGTCGACATTTTTCCTACTAACAGAACCGAGGTAGCTGCTTGTTATAAGTCAGCGTGACACCACCTAGTTGTCAGCCGTTCTTGCGTTTTGTTTGTAGCGTTTCTGTCGCAGCTTTCGGAACTCTAGTTTGTCCCGGCCTTGAAGAATTCCTAACTATGCGCACCTTTCGACTATTACCTCACTTAGTATCCAATCGGTCTGGGAGTGTCACACTTTGGTTTTGTGCGTCACAGATTGCATTCGCGAACTCTTGTACACGTTTATGATGTTGAATATGGAAATATGGAATATGGGATACCTATAAAAATTAGCTGTAAGAGAATGCATAAACAATATATATTAAACACTCTTGTGGGTTGTGAAATCGGTTCATGTAATTGTGATGTTTTGAACTTGTTTTCGAGAAATACGTGACTTGGTTTCTCAATGTCATCCGCGCGATTTGCTCACTATATTATCCTCAGCCCTATCTTCATAGGAATATCCTTTTTAAAAATACAAACACATTTCTTTGAGCCCAACAATAATACTATTTTACTATATTAATAGTGCAATGACCTGTTCCGGTGACCGTGGGGTTTAACGCGCTACTCTCGTGTTGGACTAGACTACCTAAGACGGCGAGTTTGGGGTTCTATCTCTGTTGGGTGTACTTAGGGTGGTGGTTCTTCCTAAATGGTTTCTACTATCCCTCCTCGCAAATGTGGATGAGTTTACTCTAAATTAAGACTTCTTAATCACTAATCCATTTGTGTTATTAGTATATAAGTGCATAACCCAAAAGGGTAGTAAGACGCGACGCTAAAAAATATGGTGCAATGATTATATCTTTTAATAATCACAGCTGTAGAGTATATTACTTGACGTAAGAATACGCAAAAGTAGATCTAGTAACTCTTAAAGGGGTCAGAAAAGTCTCTACATATTGAATTTGGACTAGGTAAGAACATAGTTTCTGGTTACAATATTATTCTCATTGAAAAATAATACAATTTCCCAAGGCTATAAAGGTATAGTTCGACTATCTTAAGCTACTCGGATATATTGTCTCCATATATGAATAGACTGCCCCTTTCTGAGATGGGTATATTGTCTCCATATATGGATAGACTGCCCCTTTCTGAGATGGGTATATTGTCTCCATATATGAATATACTGCCCCTTTCTGAGATGGGTATATTGTCTCCATATATGAATAGACTGCCCCTTTCTGAGATGGGTATATTGTCTCCATATATGAATATACTGCCCCTTTCTGAGATGGGTATATTGTCTCCATATATGAATAGACTGCCCCTTTCTGAGATGGGTATATTGTCTCCATATATGAATATACTGCCCCTCTCTGAGATGGGTATATTGTCTCCATATATTAATAGACTGCCCCTTTCTGAGATGGGTATATTGTCTCCATATATGAATATGCTGCCCCTTTCTGAGATGGGTATATTGTCTCCATATATGAATAGACTGCCCCTTTCTGAGATGGGTATATTGTCTCCATATATGAATATACTGCCCCTTTCTGAGATGGGTATATTGTCTCCATATATGAATATACTGCCCCTTTCTGAGATGGGTATATTGTCTCCATATATGAATATACTGCCCCTTTCTGAGATGGGTATATTGTCTCCATATATGAATATACTGCCCCTTTCTGTGATGGGTATATTGTCTCTATATATGAATATACTGTCCCTTTCTGTGATGGGTGTCTGTTTAGGTACAGGAAAAAATTATGGAAGGCAAATCGGTATCAGACATCAGTTTTGTTGCTAACTCTACCAAAATAAATTCTCTTTGACCTACCAAGAAGAAGAAATTGTAGTAGCTTTTTATTTTTTAATAAATTAAGTTGAAGTCCATTTAAGGCTGATGACAGTTGTCCAAAGTCATCATATATATTTTCATGTATCCATTCGCCAAATCAAATGATTTGCGATACCATAACATGTTGAGTTGTTTCTTTTGGCGGTAAAACTCTTACAACAAACAATTTGTTGTTCTTAATTATGAGTCGCTTTTAACCATTTTTACACAATTGAAACGTGAACTTATGAAAATAACCGTTTGGGTGTTGATATCTATTGTTGCCACAACCGCGAAACAAAATACATACTAGTTTTATTAATAGGTCTTATTATTACAAGCCTTTATTAACACTTTTGATTGAGAATATGGTATTACTTAGAAAACATTCATATCCACATAAGTTAACATTAGTAACTTTTAACCAATGGTTGCAATAAAAATCTTCTGCTAGCGTTCAATTACCACCACTTCTTCTGTAGATGGACTTGACATGTGTCACTGCCCGAGCTTAAGATTACGTTTTGGAATCTTTCCTCAAATAAAATCAACAAATCACATTAACACTATGCTTTGTCTATGCTAATACCTATTTCTTTATTTTTGCAAACTTTCACCCTAAATTTATTGTATAATAGAAATCTATCAAACCCATCATTTTGATTTATTCCACTCTATTTTTTTTTTAGCGTGTCTTTGTATGACACCTTAGATAGGTTGGTAATTATTATTTCTACTACCAATCTAGGCGTTCTGTCTTTTATTCCGGCATGAGCTAAAAAGTAATAATCATAGGAATTGGCCTTTAACACAGTTTCTCAGTGATAAATAAACGGCCATGATACTGGGTGTTGTGTCATAATAGCCTATGTTTGTTTGTTTGTTATTTAGCACCGCGTCTTACTACCCGTTCGGTTTATACGCTTTAAGTACTAATTACGCTAATGGATTAGGAATTGGGAAGGTTGAATTAGAGGAATTGAACCCGCATTTGCGTGGAGGGAGAGTGAAAACCATTTAGGACCCCCCTCCCCAGTTCACCCGACCGAGATTCGAACCTCTATCTCCCCGTCCTCAGCAGTCGAGCTCAACACGACTAGCGCGTTAGCCAACTACGCCACCGAGGC
>CABEEJ010000997.1:144495-173534 GCA_901482245.1 Timema douglasi | reverse complement strand
GGGGGGGGGGGGGAAATAAAATTTACATATCTTTTTTTTTTTTGTGGTGAGTAATTAATTGACAAATCTCGAGTTGCGTCTTAAAAGTTGTTTAAGTATGTTCTGTAATGTGAAAGCATATTTATTATTTTTGAGAGGAAAAAAAGTTTTTATTTTTGAATAATCTTTCCAGGGTGACAAACAGATGAAAGCTTTTATCTATAACGAGTTGTACCCAGGGTAAAAATCGCTCAAGGGCGCGTGGTCTAACGCACTACTCTCCAAGTAAGCTAGAGTGCCGATGACTGGGAGATAGAGGGTGTTCCAAAATAGTTTCCACTCTTCATCCACGCAAATGTGGGTACACTTTCTATTAATATAACCTTCGAAATCCCTAAAACTATTGGCGTAATTGGTGATAAATAATAATAATTTTCTTTCGTGTTAAAATCACAAGGTCTGTAATAAATCCCAGCGTAAGTTAAGGACGTTTTGTAATATTTGTGAAAATCTACAGTAGTTCCATAGTCTCTTTGGTGCTAACATCTCACAGCTGACTTCTGACAGTCAACATTTAGGTATATACCTAAATTTTGACCGTCAGAAGTGACAGCTGCTAAACACATGTTTTTGCAGATCATATGGTTCGGCGTAGGGATACATAATTTGGTCTGGTAACTTTTCAAAGCTTTTAACTGTCAGTCAGCACCACAGAAGCCATGGGGCTACTGCACAGCTCAATAATTTTTTTTTTTCTTAAGAAACCTCAGACACTTTTTTGATGACACATCAGGAATCCTATCCTAGTTGCGTACATACATTCACCGTCCAATGTAAATTGTACATGGATTGCGACTTCCTTAATGAAAATTTGTATAGATCATAATCATCGAAATTTTTTTAAAGAAAATTTAAACTAGTTTGGTAGAACTTGAGAAATTGTTTTATAAATAAAACACACAATCGTTTTTTTAAATTTCAACTTCTCCTTTTAAATATTTAAGAAATTTTATGTTTATGAGAACATCTTCATTTTTATATAAATATGAAAATATATAGTGTCTAGTTCCGGGAATTGTTGTAAAAAAGAATCGCTTCACGTTTTAAATGCTCCTCTATTTTGGAAAAAAGGGGCTAACCAACATTTTAGTCAAAATTGTGTTAGAGGAACTAAAACGATTATACAGGTGTTTTACAATCTACATGTTAGGGGAAACGGAAACTATAATAATAGTATAAATTTGTCATAGTTTTACATATCAAGAACACCTGTACAATTATAATTATTAATAATATTAGTGATAATAACAATAATAATAGTATAAATATTTCATCGTGTACATAGCAAATGAACTAAATTACTAAATTTCAGACCCATACATTAACTACTTTACTTGAACAATGATATGCGAAATCCATAACACATCAAGGTTGACTCGTTTTAACTCGTGAACAGTAATGATTTGAAATCATTGAATCATTATTTATAGTATGAAATTATACCACTTGTTGAAATTGTACAATACATTTTTTATGTTTGAATTACCCTAAGAGGAATAAAATCACCAACCATTTAAAGAAAACTGTTAATATTCCTTCACAACATAATGATCTTGGGAGATGATTTAACAGGGGCTATAAAATAACATTTAAAACGTGCCGATCGCTCATCTCTAGCGTTTTTTTATCGGTCAAATTTCTTGTGCGTGTATTTAAAAATATACTCTAATGATAGCTTGGTCACGCGATAAAGCAATGTATGAGAATATTACCATTTAATAACGTTAGCCTCTCATTGAGGCTTAATTAAACTAACGCGTATACAACAAGATCGAACTTTTACCAAAATATAGAATTGCTACGTATACAAACACATTTGCTAGGTGCCCTTGCGGTGTGCTAAGGTGGAGGAATAGGATAAAAGGAGTATCTTTTCTAGCAGATCAGTTGAGTGTTTTAAATGTAAGTTGATTGTAATTATAACAATTTAATTTTGGGTTGTGTATGTAGGTCTACACTCCTTTTACTCTACAAGCTCACCTCACTGGGTTCCACTATTGTGTACAGTAGCCCCATGGCTTCTTTGGTGCTGACTGACAGCTGCTAAACACATGTTTTTGTAGATCATATGGTTCGGCGTAGGGATACATAATTTGGTCTGGTAGCTTTTTAAAGCCGTCAGCTGTCAGTCAGCACCAAAGAAGCCATGGGCCTACTCTAGCACATAATATAGTCAGGTAAGACCCATTGGTGTTAACGGTGTGTACATTAATAATAATAATAATAATAATAATAATAATAATTGTGAGTGCTAAGGCTGAGTTATAGTAGTCTCTATAGAAATAACTTTTAAAATATATATAAAAAAATTTATTTTAATTAAATATTGACGTCCTAAACCATGTCTCAGTCGGTAGCGAACCTGTCTACCGAACCAGAGGTCCTGGGTTTAATTTTCGGCATAGCATAAAAGGTTATCGTGGGTGAAATTAAGGCTTCCCCTTTCATGGTGATTAATTAACGTCTGGGTGACTGGGTGTTTATTATACAACAAAGTAAGTTTATTAGTATTCTTTATGTAATAACATGTAAGAAATGATGGAAACGGTTGTTGGTAATAGAAAAGGCACTGAAACCGAGATTGTTTAAGAACCTGGATAATATGTATTTATTTTTTTCTGTCAATTATTTGTTCATTTAAACTATTTAAAAAAAGCTGGGATTTTTTTTTTTCCACTGAACCCTCTCCACCCCCATCCCTGAGTCCTCCCCGCGGACACATCGTTCAGAGTCCAAGAGCCGGTCCTGTCTTAAGTTAAGTAATGTTTATCATTTGCTTGTTCCCTTTGAAAGAGCGCTTTACTAATCCCCAAAACAAAGAAAAACACATTTACTAACAAATTAGGGTCATTAAGTGTGTATATCATCTTTAATGAGTGGGATTACGTTGATCTATGAATTCATTAATGAAATAGTCTGTAGCGTGTGCTAATATTTAATGAAGTATTATCGCTGTAAATCCTAAACGTGTACCCTTTGCGGCTTTCCCTTGGTAACAGATTAACATTATACGTAGATGTATGACCCTATTATTATATAACGTGCTCTGAACAAAATATTTACCTAAACATTAACTATACACAACATTGAACTACGTTTTAGAAATGTTGCATCTATCTTGTTTTTACATTTCTAGTAGTTGCCATAACAATCTTTAGCAACTTATTATTTTTCAAACAATTCACTTTGTTTATTAATAACATTAATTAGTTTACCTCGGTGGCCATAGAATAGAAATCTCGCCTCAGGACCCGATGTTTGCGGGTTCAAACCCATCTTAGGTTGACGTATTTTTCTTGAGTGATAAACATCCGTAGCACAACTTACTTTGGGGGGGGGGGGGGAAGAAAAGCCTTGGGTCCCTGTCCTTTTGGGGANGGGAAGTAAAGCCATTGGTCCCATGTCTTTTGTGGCAAGTAAAAGTACCCTCGAGGGTATGTGAACATATCTTTCCTAACTGAATTGGTAGACTCTTTCTCGTTCGCTAATAGAATTTTCGCGTGGAAGGCAATGGAGAACCACCTCCCTTTCCGAGCTTCCTTAGTACATGGCAATTCTACCAGATGGAGTAGGCAGTATTAACCAGACTAAGGGCTTAGTGGATGCTACACGCCGGAGGGATATAAATCACATCAAACCAACCTTCGGGTGGTCGACTTCAGAAAAAGACTAACTAGCACAACTCGCTTCGGGGCTACCGCATGTTCTAAGGCATTGGTGCGCAACCCTTATGTGGGTGTGAGAAGACCACACGCCGCCATGAACAGTAAATAAAATAAACGTTTTTATCCTCTTTTACGTTCACGTCGAAATTTTGGTGCCCTATAACTGTTTCTAAGGCGGTCAAATGTCTATAGCCAAAGTCATTTTATTGCACCTAACATCTGCCCGCAGGATTACAAAGGCTACCTACATCTTACCTAAAAGGGGTTCTTCGTATTCTCTTTTGTCATCCACAAAAAGAAAAAAAAAGTGACTTTTAGATAGCTCGAAACCCGAAATGGGGCTCATACCACTGGTCTAAGACGTTACTCTTGCAATATACTATATTAAAAATTATGGAGAAATCTGGGTTCGAGTCCCGGTTGTGTATATTGAGGGTGGTTTTTCCCTAAATGGTCTCGCACGCAATTGTGAGTATATTTCCTCTAAATTCAACCTTCTTCACCCCTAATACGTTAGCATAACAAGTACACATATGCATATAACCTGAACAAGTAGTAATTATTATTATTAGCACCACGTATTACTACCTCGTTCGGGTTATACGCACTTACGCTAATGTGTAATGGTAGGGTGATTGTGAGATGAAATGAAGGACCTACAGTTTAACGTTGAATCTGAACCACGGTGGAGGCCTGGCATTCCCCACATTAACAAGATGTATTGTCAGAGGTGAAGGAAGGGTTTGGTAATCAGATAAATCTGTGTCGGGACCGAGGATTGAACCCCGGACCCCAGAACAGAACAAGTAGTAAGAAACGGTGCCGAAATAAACCTTAGCACATTAAAAACAATCTTTTATATTATTTTACTAGTAATTTTCCTCTGTCTTCATATGAAAGTTGGATCGTAGCTTTTTTATAATATACTTTTATTTCTTTAAGGAATTTAACGTGCACTTTCTAAACAAACGGACTATATCAGCACACGAGAATTTCATTGAGCGAGTGTGAAATGGCCTACCAACTTTTCCGGTCGAGGTATTTACATATACCTCCCAGGATTCTTCCACAAGCCACAAACGACATGGGACTGACGTTTTTACTTCCCCTCCGAAGGAAGTTGTGCTACGAATTTTTATCGTTCAAGAAAAATCCGTTTACCTATTATGGATTTGAGCCCGAATCATCGGAGCCTGAGGCGAGCACTTTACGCCAAGACCACCGAGGTCTACTATATATAATAGAATATACATCCAAGCTGATCATATTATTATGACGTAGTTTTGTGATCGATAAGGGCAGGCGCACAGTGAACCTTCACGATGTCGTCTGTCCCGCCAGGAAGACGGAAGTTAGAGAACACACACACACACACACTAAGTGGCTGGTCACGGCGCACGGGCTAACCAACCAGTGAGTCAGTCAGCTGTAGACCTACCTCCAGGTGAAGTAACGCGATGTTGTCATTACTGTAGTCAGTACCGCGACCTACCACGGGACTGTTGGGTGTGGGCGGCGACACCATTCCGCTCTCTCACAACCGAAGGGACTTTTATTCTCGACCTGGCGTGCGACTTTTGGCTTCATCCGATGCGGAAGGTTTAATTAGTGTCTTATTAAGAAGAGTGGTTCGTGTGGCGGAAGTGTTGTAACTTTTATCGTCTGGTACCGGTGATAAATCGTACGTTATTTCAGACATTTCTCGGAAATCATCTTTATGTTTTAGCTTCTGACAATTGTCATTTTTTTTTCTTTTTCAGACGAAGTAGTTGATGTAGCCTTGTTTATTGTAATGTTTTCTTTGTTGAATATGTGTTTGAGAGGTTGACAAGTTTTTGTGGCAGACGTGGTTTCAATATCAGATCGTATAGACAACAGAACTAATACATAAGCAAAGTTCGTACGTGTGTGAATCTGTACGTGTGAAACGTGTTGTTTCATTTTTTCCCCGAAGAATTCTTAAAGCCGTGTTTGTTCCTGTCATCCTTGGATTTTTTGGTAAGGTTTGTAGTTTTTTTTTGCTCGTCCTCAAATTAAAATGGTTATGATTTATGAAACCTGACCGTAGGCTAGAGATTGTTTTGATTACAGTAAGGTTATACGATTGTTTTTATAGTTTTGTTCATGCTTTTCGTCTTAACACCCGTCTGGGTAGTTCGCACACTTACACTAATTATGTAGCGGTAGAATGAACAGGAAACTTACCCGCATTTGCGTACGGGTAAGGGGGACTCGTAATAAGGCGTAGTTTTGTCATTTTTATAACAACACTTTTTTGACTAAAATAAATAAAATATTTCGTCAGTAGGTATACTCTCTTTACAATTAAAAATATCAATCCTACCTTGCACGCTAGCCATAGTGTAATCCGTCAAGGAAATAATGATACCTTTCAGGTTTAACGGAGTGTACGATTAGTTTAATTTTTTACTCATAGAAATCTCACCCATTCTGAAATATTTGTTTTAAGCATAATAGTAGATAAAAATAGAAAGTGCTTGTCAAATTCCGCAATACCCTTGACCAATATTCTAGAAATTTTGAGAACTATATATAAATATAATTAAATACTAGCCTATATACTCAAGCGATATTTTATTTTTTGTGGCCAAAAATTCTTCTTGTTTGTAAGCAATACAACTTAAACCTTGCAAGGACGCTATATCCCTGACCATCCCGTCATTGACAAACCAGACAACACGAGACTGTTGCCTTTGCATGTACACTGGTGTTGTACGTTTGCTAATTTCTAGTTAGTACCTGTATATTAAATGCCATGTTTGGCGCCATGGTAGTGTATCTTTAGAGAAGAATTGGATCACATAGCTCTGGTGCACACTTTTGACAGTCTAACCTCGCGCAAGTCTTAAAAAAAATATATCCTAATTATGGTTTACATTTTTTGTTTTTCGAGTATTAGGGGTGCTGTTAAAGGATAAGTTAATTTGTATTTTAAGAACCCATTCAGAAGGCTAAATTTTAATTCAACTATTCTATGCTATTATGAAGTGTTGTAACTTTCTGAACCTATGTATCAGAACATGACCTACAAACAAATTGCCTAGCTAGAGATTTACTAATTACGATTACGTGTTCATAGGAAGAGCCTTATCTGGCAGTTATGAAAGCTACTAGATCTACTTTTACCTATTTATAAATCAAATTATGCAATAAGCAGCTATAATTTTTGATAGACATTATCAGTGTATCACAATAGCACAATATGATAACATGTCATCAATTTTTGCTGTTATTTTATAGGAAACCCTTCATTGAAAGTGTAACCAACTTAACCAAGGAAAATACAAACATATTATGCCCCAATAAAGTACGTATACCTACTAATTATATAGCAGAATGAATCTGTACACAAATATTGAATATATTTTTCAGAGCCATTTCGAGAACAGCATTGTGACGCTCAAGATATAAAGAGAATGTTTTGACACTTTGTAAAATATCGGAATGAAGTTTATGACCTTGTCCGCACCTTGAATGAATCTCCCTGCGAGTGCTTGTATGTCTTCTAATGGTGAGGGTTAGAGTCGCTGTGACGTCACTCACGCACGTGTCACGCTGGCGTTGTTGTGTGTCGGTCGGTGATCGAGGCCGACAACATTACAGTCAGTTCCTGAACAAGTGAGACCGCGTTCCGATTCAGCTGACCGCGGCTTGTCGAGATACTTGTGTGTGCCCCCCCGCGTCTTGCTATCCATTCGTGCTATCTGCGTATCTATACTAATGGGGAAGATATTAGGAGGGGAGACGAAATGTATTTGTATCTGCATGGAGTGACAATAGTGGGAAATAATGTAGGAAAAATTACCCTCAGTATATCCAGTTGGGACTAGAACCCTGACTTCTCCGTCATGGGAAAACCGGTCTTTTGCCAGAGAGATGCCTTAAGGTGAGAATGTAGGGGACGTGAGAAAAGGTCAGTGGTTTTTCAGTTTTTGTATCAAAACATTTCTTTGCTCAAAATAAATTATTATTTTATTATTTATTTAGCACCGCGTCTTATTTCCCGTTCGTGTTATAGGTTAAGTACTAATCACGTTAATGGGTTAGGAATAGGGAAGGTTGAATTTAGAGGAAGTGAACCCGAATTTGCGTGGAGGGAGAGTGGAAAACCATTTAGGAAAAATCACACCCAGTTCACCCGACCGAGATTTGAACCTCGATCTCCCCATCCTCGGCAGTCCAGTTCAACACAAAACAAGCGCGTTAGCTAACTACGCCACCGAGGCGTGTCAATAAACAAAATAATTAAAATATTTCTCCAGTATTAACAGAGAGTTTAATCTTCTTCACATTGTGATCATCAACAATTGTTGAATATCTATCAAGGGTGTCTTGGAATTTCAAGAAAACTTTTCCTCTTCATCTAAATTTTATTTCAGATAGTACAACTATACTCATGACAGAGCTCCCGCGAAAATATTCTCCACACAAAGTGTAACTTATACTTAAAGTAAACAAAATGCTAACCTGCAAACAAATTGTACTATTTTCAAAAAGTGTCACAATATTATAAATGGATTAATAGTGAAAAATAATGTGAGTGGGCCAGTAGTGCCTCAGTAGTGTGCTTGGGACTGCACGTCTTGCTACTGCCGGGATTCAAACCCAGACTTCTTAGTCATTAGCAATAAGTATATTGTGAGTTTTAAATAGCAATATCCGAGCAGTGATTATCAACCAGTGTGTCGCGAGATCGGCCATGGGTGCCGCCAGATTTTGAGGGGTAGAAATTTTAAGAAAATATAATAAAGAAAACATATCACCTCAAAATAATGAAAACAGAAACCGAAGAGTTTAATCTTTCATTGTTTTTCTGAATTGCACGTACCACGACACACTATGTGGGACAATCAATACTCTTTACCTTGTATGACTACATATTATTCATTTTAGTGGTATTATGAATTTGTAGTGATTTCCAAAGCTACGTTACTCTATAATAACTGTATTTATATATTTCATTCAGTGTGTGTGTGTGTGTGTGTGTATGTGTGTGTTATTTATTCATTCTAATTAACTCATTAAGGGAGTAAGTAAAAATGTGTATTTTAATTTTAAATAGTTAATGAATTAAAACACTGTTAACTGTTTAATATATTACATTGATATATTCTAATTTGGATAAAAAATACAAAATGTGAAAAACAAAACGCTTACGAAAATTCTTATAAGGGAACCACAATATTCTAATCCTCTTCACTAGAGTGACGCTAGTCTATAAAGGATTGAAGTCCTGATTCAGAGACCATAAATAAATTCATTTTTTAAATCTCGTCTTACTACTAGTTCGGGCCATCCACATTTAATTGCACTATCATGGTAGGAATGAGGAAGCAAGGATTGAGCGGAAATTTACTCGGATTTGCTTAGAGAAAGTGGAAAACCATTCAGTAAATTCATCCGCAGAACACCCAGCCGGGATTCGAGCGTTCCTGTCACCATGAAACTGGACCAAGTGAGCTTGACGTTTATGCCGCGTGCTCACAGATACGGGTAACACATATGTTATTCTAAAGATAATTTACATCGTTATTTGCCTCTTTTTGCCAGAAAAAATAGTACCAATTTCATTATTGCAATTTTGTTCTTAATATTCCAATAACCAAAGTTTCCATTAAAAAAAATGGATTTCTATCTACCAAAGAATATTGTTAAAAAGCTGGCAATCATATTGTAACCAAAGACAAATATTTTAACTTTATTGAAATATTTACCCGTAAATCTTCTATACAGTAGCCCCATGGCTTCTTTGGTGCTGACTGACAGTTCACAGCTGACTTCTGATAGTTAAAATTTAGGTATATACCTAAATTTTGATTGTCAAAAGTGACAGCTGCTAAACACATGTTTTTGCAGATCATTTGGTTCAGCGTAGGGATACGTAATTTGGTCTGGTAACTTTTTAAAGCTGTCAAATGTCAGCTGTGAACTGTCAGTCAGCACCAAAGAAGCCATGGGGCTACTGTACATAGCACTAAACCATCTAGGTTTAATCAGATTTTTTCGTCTATACCATTTTTAGCCACAAAAAAAACCCTTTAATTTACTGACTTTTAATACCGAAATAAAACTTTTATTTGGAAGAATCCAATCATTTTAAAATTATTTCAGAAAGTTCACGTTAAATATCCTAACCTTGTAGAGTCTTAGTGTTTGGACAGCCTTTGTTGTGAGTTATCGTTTACACCGATGACACATAAGCTGTTATCAAAGAGCAGGGGCTTACACCAGTCTTATCGTGATGGTTGTGTTATCACTAATATTAATTCAAGTTTGTCCAGATAAACTCGATTGTAGAAATGTATCTCTCTCGGCGTTAACCGCGTCTTTCTTGGTGGTTCGTGATTTCCGTGAGCTGTGCTAGGAAACATTCGTTTTAATTTGCTTCGCTGCTGTTGAAAAGTTGTGTATTGTTCAAACATGAGCATGACACGTACTTTTTAAATCGTGACATTCAAGAGAAGTTCGCTATTGTTGACGGCATTGTGTTCTCAAGCTCGGACCGTGGTATGTTTGTGTGGATTAATTTACTGACATTGCCATTATTCATCTAAATAACTACGTGTTTTAGTAGTTTTCACAATCCTGAAATAGTAAAACGCTGATAATCCGAACCTCTACTATCAGAATTGCCAACTAACTGAATCACACCAAACAAGAGCTAAGCCCCTTCCACTCTTGTTCAACAGTTATAAATTACATTTATTCATTTTTCATGTATTTCATATATATAAGTTTTTGATAAGATTTTCATTGATTCGAAATTTTCGATCACGAATTATCACGAATTAATTGCGATTTTCAGCGTTCAATTTTAAGTCAAATTTATATAGGAAGAACCTGATCTGATATATAGAAAAGTTGTAAGATCTACTTTAACGTATTCATACGTAAAATCCTTCATTCCGCAGCTACACTAATTTTGTGGTAGGAAGGAAGTTCTCAAATACCTTTTCCCTCCTTTTTTTTAGTTAGTGGTTTTCTCCTAAATAATCTTTCTCCACGCAAATTCGGGTACACTTCTTCTAAAATCAAACTACCTCATCCCTAACCCATTAGCGTAATTTGTACATGAGTGTACAGCCCGAATTGATAATAAGACGCGGTTTTAAAATAAAATAAAACTGTTGATCTGGAATTATATTTGTATCTAGGAAATGTAAGTTTTTTAATTGGTTTACTTCAAACTCGTTTAAACACACAAAACATTTCCTTCCTAACATTTTGATATTTATTTTATCACGCGTGTATAGTATTTTGGTGACCAATGACAAAGTTTTAAGAAAATGCACCAGGTGTAGGGTTGCAATTGCAGTGACAAGGTAAGACGGTGGGAAGCAAGCTGGACATTTGCGCCTTTCCTCCAAAGATCGTAAATAATTTTTTTTAAAAAACCTTAAACATATTCATTACAAAGTAAATCTAAAAATGTGTCGAGTGAATAGACTATATTTTAAGACCAGTCTTACGATGTGATATTCAAAAGGTTATACAGTTAAACACATTTAAAGTAGCCTACCCCTAAATTAATCAATTTGGAAAAAAAAAAAGTTAAAGAATAAAAGTTTTTATGTGCATTTTTCCTTCCTCTGTCCTACCTCAACCCTTCTTTCCCTTAAATAAATTCCTGGTTGCGCCACTGTCTTAGTGAAACTGTACAAACCCAAATTAAGAGTGTTAATTTACTTGCCTTGTCAGGAATTGAGCGTAGAACCCTTTTAATGATTCTCCGTCTGGTCGTGACTACAATATCCTGTGTATGAGACTGTACTTGGTTGATAATTGAATCAACCAGGGGTCGAACCTGAGCAGCCGCAGGTCAAGTGGACTTGTAGTATATAGGCCCTTCTTCAATTATTTTTATTGAACCGTTGAAACATTAACTAGACGGCACAGCTCTACTTTTGGACGGCATCCCTTGGTGCCCGGGAGTAAGCGTAAAATACTTCTGGCCCAGGGACACTCGTTAAATAACTGAACGCAACAAACTGGGTCAGTGGTGCATCCAGGAAGGGAAGGGGGCAAGCTTCGCTATAACTTCTTCCCCTTAACATCGCAAACAATTAATTTTAACAAACGCTTACACATATTAATAAAAAGATGACCGGTCTCAGGGTATAGTGGTTAATAGCTCCCGATTGCTGACCTTAGAGGTGCCGGCTCGAATTATCGACTGGTACAGGGGGATTTTTCTCGAAAGGGGGAACGATTCCAATGGTTACCAGGATTTGGTTAGTTAGGCTTTAGTTAGTTTAAGATTTTTATTTGCTTTACACCCTTATATTCACTATCATAATCCTCTCACCTCATCGGTACATGAAAGGGGCCCCCCACGGAAAGGATATACGATTGGGGCGTCTCCTGGGCAACGGTACATTAGTACTGGCTAATCTTTCAACAAATTGAGCTACAGGTTGATGTAGCAAAGACCAAGGACGCTCGCAGGATTTTTATCCAGGGGGTCAAACCGGGGGGCTTCAAGGGTATGGAATGGCCCCCCCTCCCTATGGTAGAGGGAGGGAATTCATTAAATTGAAGCCTCAAAAGAAGCTTTTTAGGACAATCCTTGTCTCTTGAAAATAAGATACAACATAAGAAATATGTTTCAAACTTCTAATATTTATACAACCCCACAATCTCAGGGGGGAAGCTATTGCCCCCCCCCCCCTAACCTTCCCCTGCGCGTACTCCCGACCAAGATACATTATTATTATTACTAAGAAAAATATAATATAGTGCACTGGAGATGTAGTGAATTATGACATAATAGTCGAATGACCTACACACATTAAATATTTTCCTAAAAATCCCAATTGAATTTCAATAAACGTTTGTTTCCCTCCTTACCCCAAAGAAAATGTCCCGGAGCGCCACTAAACTTGATTGATCGCTGTTGGTCATAATCGTGCTCTGATGCTGCCTGAAAGAGACAACACGATATCAAATTAGGTCGTCGACACTATAGGTCACGCCCGACACGCTATGATTATAACTTGATATTAATACAACTGTTTGACCGCTTTGTCTGCGTTTTGGCTTTATATATCCAATTTTAATATAAACAACCTTTTAGAAAACACATATTTCTCTGCGGCCAATATTGATAACATTTTATAAAGTTATTAGTGTTATTTGATAGGTATTGATATTATCTATCAAAAAGAACAGATGAAGATCATATAACTTGACGTATGAATATGTGAACATTGTTTTAGTAGAGGAACTTTTGTAACCATCAAAAATCCTTCTTCCTCTTTGAATCTGCCTTTTGTGTACCATTATTTTTCAAATTGATACTCCCGCCTATTTATTATTATTGTTATTATTACCGCGTTTTACTACCCGTTCGGGTTATACGCACTTACGCTAATATGTAATGGTAGGGTGATTGTGAGATGAAATGTAGGGACTACGGCTTAACGTAGGATCCGAACCACGGTGGAGGTCAGGCATTCCACACATTCACAAGTTGTGATTAATACACGTCTTGTCAGAGGTGAAGGAAGGGTTTGGCAATCAAATAGATCTGTGCCGGGATTTAACCCCGGACCCCCAGCACAGAAGTCCGACACCTTACCCCTAGACCACCAGGTCACCTTTTCCCTCCTATTTGATTAACATACTTTGTTATACACTAGTATATGATGTTTTAATGTCAATCATTTTAGTATGCAATATTGCATACCCCTTAGACTAATATTCAGCCTAGTTCAAAAGGAGTGGGCTATTTCATAAGGTCCACTTTCGCCGACGTGCGTCAATAAAATGAATTCACCAATGGGACGTTTATAATATATTTTCCGAAAGAGATAACTGAGATATACATGTATATACAATTTGGCTTTAATTGAACTTATTACTGGAGCCAAAAAAACTTTGCAGTTGTCCGTTGATTTGTGTTGGTGTGTATACATTTATAAAAACACTATACAGGCCACATTTAAATCAAATGAGCTCAATCCTTTTATATTAGCTTTGTCTATTATCACTCAGAATATAACCCTATTGAAATGCATCCTAATTGGATAAATCAGAAGCAGGATTTTTCGTCGAAAATCTCGTTTAAGGCACACACAAAAAGGGGAAAGGGGGGATGCTGTGCACTTTTGGTTGCTAGTAATTTGGATAGGACCTATATGTAGAGCTAATCGGTGAACTAGACACCAGATAACAGAGGTCATGGTGATACTTGAACCCTTTGTCCTCCCATCTGTTACCCGAACTACTCATTGAACCACTCAATGGTAGATTGTTCGGGGGTAGTTATGGCGAGGGGGGGGGGGGAGGCTGGNGGGGGGGGGAGGCTGGCGGACAGGAATTGAGGAGTGGGGGTTAAATCAATATGTTTAAACAGCGAACATGATAGTAGTCTACATTCAGGGCAAAGTAGGTGGGGTGGGAGGGTAATGGTTAATGTTATTGACAGAACCATCAAGAGCCATTACTGACCTGCAGACATTGGAGCTCTCTTCCTAACTCATCCCCTCACAACACATCTAGTAGTTTCTAGAGAGGAAAAATAGTTGTCTCGTCCCGTGGCTAGTATTTCTTGTTTGTTTATTTATCTGTATGGATGTTAGGGTAGGTATACCGCAATGATGGATGTAACATCCCAGTCTAGGAGGGGGAATGAGGTATGAAGGGGTATAGGGACAAGCGGGGCTCCGTAAAATGGCACAGCAATAGCGGAGTGTTTTCGTGGATACTCTTGGAGGAGTAGTGTAGGATGTTAACAGCTCAAGAGATTTCGCAGATCATTGCGAGGGTTGGTGACAGGTGCAGATAGGAAGGGCTGTGAAGTGTTAATATAAATTGATAAAGCCACCAATAGTATCGTGCCTAACGAAACACTAAATAGAACAAACCTTTTAAAATATTCCTCATAAGCCACCACTTGTCGGCAGATCTGATTATTGGTTGGGCGAGAGTTGGACATACATTAAGATGATTGTAAAGTATGTTTGCGAAGCCGACAGATGGCGTGGGCCAGCTGCGGTATGGAAACTCTTTCTAGGCCTCCGATGATTCAGCAACAGGTTTGGCAGGTTGGCCTTCAAGAACAGTTTGGGTTTGGACCGGTTACTTATGTAATACACCACACATTAACAGCTACAGTTCAATCTGAAGAAAGGGCGGGGTTTACCTGCTAGGGCAGTCGAGGCTTTGACCTGTTGTCTTTACAATGGCGGCATGACATATCCATAGGGTGTGATGGTGCGTGCCCTACTACTTCAGTATCCCCATGGCTTCTATGGTGCTGACTGACAGCTGACGGCTTTGAAAAGTTATCAGACCAAATTATGGGTCCCTACGACTAACCATATGATCTGCAAAAACATGTGTTTAACAGCTGTCACTTCTGATGGTCAAAATTTAGGTATATACCTAAATGTTGACTGTCAGAAATCAGCTGTGAGCTGTCAGTCAGCCCCAAAGAAGACATGGGGCTACTGTAAATATACATGATTGTTTCTTTACAAAAGCCTAATGCTTTAAACTGCTTTAATCACACCAGGGTAAATGTTTTTAGAACAGTTGGTTGGATTAGAGTACATTTTTATCATGCCAGAAGAAAGGGTGGCCACAGTCTGGGAAAATATAGAAAAACTATAAATGTCAATTTTTTTTGTAGTCGACCAGGGAAAATGTGATATTTGATGGTCAAAGGAAAGAAAAGTTTTTTTTTTATCATTCAAAACCTTAAGTTTGGATTCCTTTGAACATTTTTATTAATTTCAATGTGGTTTGAGTTTGGGTAATTAGAATGTTTTGATGAGGAAATGTCTGGGAATATCTTTGATTAAGAATTTGTGACCACCCTGAGAGAATGGCAGCCTTCCCCATACCCTGCTTGCTTTCATTCCTTATCCCCACGTCCTAGACTTGACCAAACACTCCAGTCCACGTGATTATTTTTTAGCGCTGCCCCCTCTCCGACCTTCCTTACCTTTTTCTTATTTTTATGAAAGAATTTGAAACTAATGGGATGTGGTTTTATAGTACAATACATTAAACAGTTTGCACTTGACGGACATTTTCATTACAGTTGCACTTTCGTCAACGATTTTAATGTGCAAACAACTGCTTTTGCTTAATTGGGTTTACCGCTGTTTGAACTACTGCCTCAAGTATCGCGCTGTACCATGTTGTTAATGTATGTGCATAATGCATACACCGGTGAGAAGCGGTACTTCTTTATTCATAGCATGCACTCTACTTGAGGGAAGTAGAACACCACGCTCCTTAATAAAAACAATATGAAAAATAAACACCTTGACTAACTCTTAAATGTCTCATTTTGTTGACTAATGTAATATTAAAAGGGCTTATTCACTGTTTTATCATATACATTCTTTAAAGTATTCAACAATTTCACTGTTTGCCACTATACAAAAATTGCTAGTAAAATTCCAACGTTGTTTCTATTACCCTGAAGCATTAAAAAAATGCATTTCCTTCCTCTCAATAAATCACAGGTAGTGTCGATCTGCTGGTTAGTGAACCCTTTTATTATTATCATCATCACTGCGTCTTGCTACCCATTCGAGTTATACCCACTTACGCTAATGTGTAATGGTAGGGTGATTGTGAGATGAAATGGAGGACCTACAGTTTAACGTGGAATCCGTCCCCACATTCACAAGTTGTGATTAATACACGTCTTGTCAGAGGTGAAGGAAGGGTTTGGTAATCAGATAAATCTGTGCCGGGATCGTGGATTGATCCCCGGACCCCAGCACAAAGGTCCGGAACCCTTTTAACGTCACAAAAATAACCGAATCTACTTTTATGCATTTATATACTTATAGATGGTATTCTGCAGCTTTAATTTTTAACATAAAGTATATATTTTGACCGCTGGAAGCTAAGCAATATGGACCTCTTCTCAATGTTTTCCATTATTTAATAAATTTTGTGTAAACGAATAAAGGTGCGTTTAAGGTATATATAATAATCATAGGTGCCGACCTGTAAGAAAATATTGGGGGTACTCTAAAAAGGTGGGCTGGGGTTGTATAATATTTGATACGATAGGAGTACTGTCACTAACCAAACTATAATGGAAACATGTTGATAAATGCCTGGTTGTTCCACGTGTGGCTAGAGCTACCAACTTAATCACGCTTGCCTACGTATCAGATGGCAGCACCTTCCATTGATGGATAGCTCTTTTTACTTACTTCTCAGAGAAAATGTATTTATAAGTAGTTTACATATGACTTATTTTGTAAATTAAAAATATTTTAAAAATTGCTTTAACATTTTTGTTAAAATTGGATATATATATAGGCAGTGTTTTGCATGATGAATAGCAAAGGCATAAAAATTCCGGTTCTGGGGGAGGGGAATCCGGACCTCCTCCTAATTTGATGCACCCCCAATAGGAAGGTCCATATGAAAACCTTTTTATGCTAGAGGTAGAGTAAAATTTTCTCTTGGACCCATCCCTTGGAAAAAATGTCCACGCCATTTGTCGTCACACCCGTGGAAAACACGAGGAATTTTTTGTGTCTGTAAGAAACAGGAAAAATATCAAATTTATTTGAATTTTTTTTATAGAAATACTTGGCTTTATTTGGAATTTTTGACATATAATTGCAAGATTTAACAACATTTTTTATAGAATAAGGCATAATTAAGAATTTAGCTTGTGAGATGTATTTATATTATTTTATAGAATAAAGTATTTTGAACACTGATTCAAACACATGTATTATCTCCTTTTGCATTATGAAACAATGGGTTGCGTGAAGACCGGATATATATCCCCATAGAGCTCAAATAATTCATTTCTAAATACCAATTACATGAATTTACTTAAGTCAATTTTATGATACATGATATTCCTCTATAAACCAAGTTGTCTGATAACTCCTTTTGAAAAACTTGACAATACAATAACTGTTGTCTTTAGAAAATGGTAACCCTGAATTGGTTTGATTTTGTCCTAATCAAGATGTCTCAGCTGAGAGTCTGTGTGTTTGATCTAGTCCACGCCACTGCATTGTGTTGTTACTTTGTTTCAGAAGTCACGGGTGCCTGCAGACTGATGGCACTGTGGTACTGCGGCTGGCATCAGGGCAGGGTGAAGAGCTCGGTATGAGCTCCGCCATGGTTGCTCAGGCCCTTATTAGCAACAACAACACCGAAACAACCACCGACTTTCATATCAATAACAACGAGGACCCTTCACCCGGCGACCTGGCGCTGCTCGCAAAACTAGAGGAGGCCAATAGGTAGGTGCCTAATGTGGTTTATTTGATTGGCGGTTTCGGACAGAGCTATATGGATCTTGTGTACTAGAGAGTAAAGCATGGACCTATTCGCATCTGTCATCAAAATTGATTCTTTTCCTGGCATTTCCTTTGCCCACAGCTCCAATAATTGTTTTATTTCTGCTTATTAATTACAAAATATTCATTGTTTCTCATATTTTTTGATTCATGTAATTGTAACTTTTCATAAATAGTATTTTCTTTATTAACTTACATATCTACCTTAGTTGTAATTATATGATTAGTTTCACAAAATGCTGTGGAGTCAGAGTCATAAGCTATTTTTAGTGAAGTTGGAGTTTGTAGAAAGGTACCGACTCAGACTCCAAAATGTGCATAGTTATATGCATATTTACTCTCATAGGATTTTAGAAAAGTTTTTTTGTTCATAAGTTGTATTAAAAAATATATTTTATGTTCTATGGACCTAAGTAGCCTGATGGTCCACATAGTGGTGATTAAATACCCTGTGCTACCATTTTATTATTTTAAAATCTCAATGTGTATTAATTAGTAATATATTTACTATAGTAAATTTATTATTACTTCTAATTAATATATATTTTCCATTGATGGAGGAGTTGGGAGTCAGACAGTAGGAAAATAAAAGAGTCGGAGTCGAAAGTTCAGTCTATTGACGCCACAGATATAATGACAATAAATGTTTGAAAATTATTATTTCAGACGCTTGTAAATTATTTGGTTTCCAGGTATTTGTTATTTTTGGTTACGGCAATGTCTCTGAATGATTTAAATTTTCCAAACTAATTGGACAATATAAGAAGGGTAAATTATGAGCAAATACACTATCATTTGTATTCGGAGAAGATGGGAAAGTTCATTCTGAAATAAATTGCCGATCAGTCTAGATCTTACTAACACACACCTATGTTTTTTGAACGCTAACTATGATAGCATTACTTTTATTTTGTTGAAGGCTCATCGAAGCCGATGCCAAATCATTGAACTCACTGTCTGGGAACAGCGGGCATTCGCGAAAGAGCTCTGACACCTCTCAGATTTCATTGACATCTGGTGAGTATTTCACTTATTCTGATACATGTGCGATATTTACCAACACACGCGACTGAGCATGTAATTGAGCAGGAACTACAAGTTAGGAATACACCCAGTTAATTTGGTGACTTAGTGAAACGAACAAAACCAAAGTGCTTGGCTCTTTCCGTTCATTTTGTTTTGAACAACACAGTAACCAGATCGGCACTTCTTATCATGGACTCTCTAATATATTTCAAATTGTGATTTATGAACTTTTCGTTGATTTAATCATGTTGCTAAAAAGAAGACATATTTTCCTTTTGTTGTGTAAGATGCAGTTTTTCAAATAACTTCATTTTAATTACTACTACAATTTTTCTTTTGTTGTTTCAATGTATAATTTATTACAATCAATAGAGAATTTACCAAATGTAATACATTTTTGTATGCTCTTGCACAAGACATTTAAAACTAAATTTTATCAATATTATTTTTCATAGCAAGAATAATCTAAAATACTTTGTGTTTATAAAGTGGTGTACATTTCCACTGAACTATTTTATCATAAATTACGAATGAATTAGCTAAATACATTAATACTTTGCAATTTCTTTTGACTCACATTACCTAGTACATTAAATATGCTTGGTCTTTCAGAAACTTTTTTTAACATAACCTACTCAATTTATAATGTTAGAACAATTGATTGGTATCCTATTTGCATTTTGTTGTTCTTAAAAAATATTGCTGCTACCATTTATAGGAACTAGTTTTGAAAGTTATAAGTTACTGAAAAGTTTTTTATGTATCTATATATCATGACATGTGGGTTGCAGCTGTCACTTTTGATAAATAGTATCAATACATATGAAATAATACTAATAATAAAGTGAAATGATATCAAATTTGACCCCTAAAAATTATGTATTTATTTTTTTAAATCCCTTCTTACCATATTACAACTTTAAATACAACCTTCTTTGTTATTCAAAATATGGGAGATTATATTGGGCAACTTATTTTGTTGGAATGAAGTCTGGAGAGGTTTGGCTTTTGTTACTCCAGTCAATCTAGTGTTTAAATATATATAACTTCCATGTCATCTCCTATAAGTTACATAAGCTAATCTGTTTCTGCCTTCCCTTGTGTTAGATCTTAATGCTGGCTAGTTATATTTTAAGTGGTTTGAATCATGTCAAGTTATGATGCTTGTGCCTAAAACAGGGACAAGCTCCAGTCAGGAGCGGACGGAAGATGGGGAAGAAGACGCGTGGACTTTGTGGGGGCGTGTGTCCAATGACTGGGAGAACTTTTGGAAGAAGAGGAACCAATTTGTTCGGGTGAGTCAAACCATCATGTACAGGTGGATAGAGTGTTAATATTTGTTCTTTAACAATTCTACCTCGGTGGTCTTGGGGTGAAGTGCTCACCTCAGGACTCGATGTTAGTGGTTTCAAACCATGGGATCAACAGATTTTTTTTTTAGTGATAATAATCCATTGCACAACTTCCTTCAAAGAGGCAGTAAAGCCGGTGGTCCCGTGACGATTTATCCATGTAAAAGAACCTCTGAAGGTATGTAAAAATACCTTTCCTAGCAAAATTGAGAGGCCCTTTCACTCTCGTTCATATAAATTCTTGTTTGCTGATATAATCAGCTGTTTCAAGAAGTGCACATTAAATACCTCAAATAAATAAAATTCTTCTACAAGCACTGAATACTGTCAATACCTATTACAGGTGACCTGGTGGTCTAGGGGTAAGGTGTCAGACTTCTGTGCTGGCGGCCGGGGTTCAATCCTCGGTCCCGGCAAAGATTTATCTGATTACCAAACCCTTCCTTCACCTCTGACAAGACATCTTGTGAATGTGAGGAATGCCAGGCCTCCACCGTGGTTCGGATTCCACGTTAAACTGTAGGTCCTTCATTTCATCTCACAATCACCCTACCATTACACATTAGCGTAAGTGCGTATAACCCGAACGGGTAGTAAGACGCGGTGCTAATAATAATAATAATAACAATACCTATTTAATTTCAACCCAGATTGTGTGTGCAGGTGTCATTTTTTCACATGAATTTGGATTATTTTTGTGGTATAAGACACAATTTTAATAAAATATCAATTAAATTGGAAAAAAACACTGAGCACAGTAACCTATTTGGGGGAGGGAGGGAGAGTTATCTTTTCATTTCAATGCAATTTGACCTTGAACTAACAAATTTAAAAGCTTCACACACCAAGTCTATGGTAATTATGTTAACATTTACTGTTATCAATAATAGTGTCTGTTTTATAATATATTTAACATTTTTTTGGGAAGTCACCAAACAAAATATATTGATTGTCACTTTCACCAGCGAGAGTAAATCATGTCTTGGTACAATATTAAATTTACATTAGTTTAACATGTACTATTATGTTTAGTAAGATTTCATCCTCACATGATATTTTGTTTGCACCACATATTAGTATTTGGTATTTTCATATATTTACACTAAAGGTAGGCACACATTGGGTAGGTTGTCAAAACTTTGGGAAGCATAAACATTATTCATAGGAAAATGTTTTGTATCGACTAAATATGTTTTGATTTATTGCGATTTCCTGCCATTAGAGCATATTTTGGTTCTCAACAAAACATAACAAATCACTGGCATAGCAAACAGTTCCTATTGTTAATTTTCTTTGCTTCCCTCCAATTCTTTTTTTGTTTATTTCAAAACTTTTCAATGATGTATATTGTTCGTGGTGTTCCTTTGAAGTAAAACTATATTCAAATGATCTAGGTTCAATCAATACAGCAAGATTGTATGCATCCAATTCCATTTCAAACAAAAATCATTAACATTAGACGTCAATTAATCACTTGAGACTGCATTTTTAACACTAGAGACCAATAGCACGCACATGATATAATTTTACAGTGCTCTCTCCATAAAATGTAAAGCTGGGTGGCGTTATGAAGTAGCTGGGTGGGGGCAGTTCAATACTTAACAATAATGTAAAATTGCTTACATTTTAGCCGGGCATCCAGCAGATCCAGGAGAATACTTGATTAAAGAAAAGGCTGAGGCGTGTGTGGAAACTATTTTTGTTTGCATAAATCAAGGGGTCTTGTTTTTGTGTTGAGTAGTAATAAATACATTTATCATGATTTATTAATAATACAGTATTCTTTATTGGTTTTTTTAAATTTTGATTAAGCAATATGCACAAAGTATTTAAGAATATATTGTAAAAAGTGGCATGAGTCACAAACAAAAAAAAAACGTTTTTGCTTCAGACTATTTTGTCTGCACCCAGTCCAAGCGGGTAGAGAAGATTAAGGTATAATTTAGAGTAAATATATACAGATTTGCTTCGAGAAAGAGTGGTAAACCATTTAGGAAATAGCACCTTGATATAACCAGGGTTCAAACCTTATTACCCCTGTTACTGGCAAACCAAATAAGCCAACACCTTTATTGGTTGGGTATGATCATTTTAATAGGACAAGCCGATTATTTCAAGAGGACAAGTTGATTGTTTTTATCGAACTTTTATTTTGTTTAGGAGTTCATTCCCTTTTTTCAACCCATAGTGATAAAGATATAACTTAGTTATTATTTACATATTTTATTTTACAACTTTATACTAAATTTAGTGTTAAATTATGTACATTTTAAAGTGCTCTAATATTTTACTATATCTTATCTAAACCCTGTTCATGGTAGGAAGAGTGGTCTGAAAGGCCTTTTCACCTATCAGAATTATACTATACATCAGTATTTTGGAGGAATAAAGAACTTATTAGATTCGTTCCCACCATGAACAAAGTGTAAATTATTATCTTCCCTAAATATAATTATAACATAATATGTTAGTTTTTACCTCTTAATCCCCACACTCCTGTTCGGCCTCTCTCAACCGGGCGGTCTTGTGGGGAGCAGAGGAAATCAGGTGTGTGGTTGAGTAGGTCAGGAGTGTTGTGTTGTGACAGTCACACCGCCATCTATGTGTGACTGTGCACTTGCGGCTCTATATTTAAACAAGCGAGTTAATTTGGTCGGAGGAGGACCAAGCATAGACCGCTTGGGTTCATTAGCTTGGTTTGTGAATAATAGGGAAGTGTTTGGAAGTATGGTATCAGGGAATGGCTGTCATTAAGTGTGCTTATGATTACTGTGATAAGCTTTTCAAGAAGAAGAGCAAGAAGCAAGAATTACAGGTCCCTTGTTGGAATACAGCCAATACTTAAATGTCAAGTAGACAAATTTGGTAGTGGCAATATTTTCAATGTGTTAAATTTACTTACATTCACTTGTGTACAGTAGCCCCATGGCTTCTTTGGTGCTGACTGACAGCTCACAACAAAAGTGACAGACGCTAAACACATGTTTTTGCAGATCATATAGTTCGGCGAAGGGATACATAATTTGGTCTGGTAACTTTTTAAAGCTGTCAACTGTCAGCTGTGAGCTGTCAGTCAGCACCAAAGAAGCCATGGGGATACTGTAAGCATTTAAGAAAATTGATACTTTTCATATGAAATGATAATTTATAGTAATGCTTAATACAAAGTAAAAACTGTGTTTTGTTAACACAAATAAGTTATAAAGTTCCAATTTTTCATAATTAATTTTGTAAATATATTTTATTAAGTATTGCATGCCTTTCATATTATTTAAATTTGCAAGTTTGATCAAGATGGGATAAAAATGAGAGACTTAAAGTTTGTATTTTTTCAGTTTCTAGGACACTAAACTTATTTTGGCCAAAACATATAAAATGTCTACAGTAGATACTTTTAGTTTTAATTTTATATGCATAATAATCTCATCAGTTCTTGAATAGGTCATTGCCATTGCTTAATTTGACTTTAACTTTTTCTTATAGTTTAAAAAGAGAATGATTAAATGATGTGATGTTCTTGACAAATATTTAACACCTGTCAATCCTGGCACAAATTTATCTGATTACCAAACCCTTCCTTCACCTCTGACAAGACATCTTGTGAATGTGGGGAATGCCAGGCCTCCACCGTGGTTCGGATTCCACGTTAAACTGTAGGTCCTCCATTTCATCTCACAATCACCCTACCATTACACATTAGCGTAAGTGCGTATAACCCGAATGGGTAGTAAGACGCGGTGCTAATAATAATAATAATAATAAAGACCTGTCAAGACCACTATATGTATATAGCCTAACTAAGCCAAATGTCTTTAATGAAGCAAGTATTTATTTATTTTGTCTGAATTTTTTTTGTCACTAAGAACTTCAAAAATTGACCTTACCTTGCATTCCCTTCCATTCAACTTAAAAAATATCTTGTACACTGTCAAAGAAAACAAACCAGATTGTAGATTTATCTCATTTAGAAGGTATTTTTACTATATCTATATGGATTTTTTAGGATCTTGTCAGAAAAGGAGTACCACATCACTTCCGTGGTATTGTGTGGCAGCTGCTGTGCGGAGCTCACGATTCCCCAGTCAAGAAACAGTACGCCGACTACATTAAGGCAACGTCGGCGTGCGAAAAGGTAGGTAATGCTGTGTGACCACCTCTCTAAATAAACCTAGCTCAAACACCATTTAATCCACATTAGTGATTTTTACAATTTCTAACTTAACTAATTCAGGTGTGTGTGCTCAGGTGATTCGTAGAGACATTGCTCGGACGTATCCGGAGCATGATTTCTTCAAGGAGAAGGACGGTCTGGGCCAAGAGAGCCTGTTTAACGTGATGAAAGCCTACTCTTTGCATGACCGAGAAGTGGGCTACTGCCAGGGTTCGGGGTTCATTGTTGGACTGCTGCTCATGCAGGTATTTCAATTTATTTCTGATTTCTTATGCTGCTCTAGACTTGGTTTTACATTTGTATATCACAAGACAAGATAACAATATTTTCTCTGAAATAAATTCATTTAAAAGGACTACTTTAATTTTATATGTTAAATGAAAGTCAAATTTTCATAAGAGGAACCTTATCTGACAACAAGAAAATTAATTAGATATCATTTTACATATTCGTATGTAGAGTCATCTACAGCTGTCACTATTGATATATATTATCAATACCTAAAAGCTAACTCTAATAATATAATATTATTTGAATTAAAAAATGACACCCAGACATGGGAATCGAACATAGGCCTAGTACATCAATGCTTTAACCACTGAAATATCCAGTCCTGTGTCCAGAGTATTTCTTCTTTGGTGTTTTAAGTCAGAGTCTGTGATGTACGTGTGGAATTCTTGGTCTACATAGGCGCGATCATTTAAGATCACGAGCAATTAGATAATGTGTTCATCTTCGATTTGTAAGGGCCTTATACTGCCATTAGTACAATTACAATTGTAGGAATTTGTACCAAGCCAAAAGTGCCAGATTTTATTCTCTTGTTCATGTTTAATTTTTAATTTTAAGAATATAATATTTAGATGCAGCTAAAACCATATTTAATAAACATAATAGTTTGTCTTTAATTCATTACTAATAATATATTAAAATGCTATTATTATTATTATTATTAGCACCGCGTCTTACTACCCGTTCGGGTTATACGCACTTACGCTAATGTGTAATGGTAGGGTGATTGTGAGATGAAATGAAGGACCTACAGTTTAACGTGGAATCCGAACCACGGTGGAGGCCTGGCATTCCACACATTCACAAGATGTCTTGTCAGAGATGAAGGAAAAAATGCTATTAATGTCGACAAAAAAAAGTATATTTATATTTTCTAAGGGTTTTTTCCTACCGAAATCCTTGTATATTTGTGATATTATTATCTGTACTAAGCTTGGTATGTCTGCTAGATGCCTGAGGAAGAAGCGTTTGCGGTCCTTGTGAAATTGATGCAGGAGTACCGCATGAGGGACATGTATAAGCCCACTATGGCGGAGCTGGGCCTGTGTATGTTCCAGTTGGAGAACTTAGTCCAGGTACGCTTTGTAATATGTTGTTTTTATTCATAAAGTTTGTTTTAGATTACTGGAAGAAGTTTTATTCCTTCATTTGTGTATTTCTCTATTCTGGGCCTCACTTTCTGATGGTAGGATGTAATGCCTACTTTCCTTTGAAATATCTGTACAAATCTCATAGAGTTAGAAGTTTCTTTTTCTCTGTGGGGCGTGGATAGTGATGAGATACGTGTAATTCGAAGTTCGTTATAAATGTTGTCCAATCTGCTAATAGCCCTCGGCTGCTGTTAGATATATAAAAAACACACATTAAAACACCATCGGCATGTACTTGCTTTTAATTACCAGGAGTCCAATACCCTAGTTCAGTTGGTAACATGTCTCTCTACTGAGCTAAACGGCTTTGAATCCTAGAATGGCTGAAAAATGTATATCATATGTGAAATGTGGATTTCCCCTTTCACAGTGATGAGTTAACAGTCAAGGGCTGGATGTTGTGTTTGTTCTGAAGTTAAGTTGGTTTGTAAGTCTTGTGCTGATATAATCAGTTGGTTTAGAAAATGCATGTTAAATACCTCAAATGAATGAAACTAAAAATGTAAAAATTACCATAGCTTTGTTTAGTTAATTTGTTGGAACACTTAAAAAAAAAAAATTATTATTAGAACTTTGATTTTGTTTGTATCATCTTACTATCTGTCTGAACTATTCTCATTATATTTTTTGATAAGTAACTTGATAGTTTTCTAAAAAAACTTCAAACGGTTATTTTTTATTACCGGCCGCATAATCATTTTTGATTACTGGTATTTGTTTCTTATAAGACTTTTTTTATAATCAACCAAAATCATTGTAAATGTTCCTTGGTGTGTAACTACCCTCCATGTGCAACGACTCATTAGGGCTTGTGTGTTTGTCCAGGACCTGATTCCAGATCTGAACCTACATTTCCAGTCCCAGAGTTTCCATACGAGTATGTATGCTAGCAGCTGGTTTCTAACACTCTTCACTACTGCACTGCCTCTGCCTGTGGCCTGCAGGTAAAATAACCTTCCTGTTAATAATTAATATTATATGCCTAAATAAGACATTCCTTATAGTTTAAAAACAAAAATAAAACCATATTTGACTGTTGTAGCTGAAGTAAGTAGTTCATTTTCATTAAGTATTATATTTTTGTACTACCTGTATGCATTATCTCATACAAGTGTTTTTTTAAATACTTGATTTAGTGGAGAAACTAGTATTGAAAATACCATGATGACTCCTGCAAATATTATGACAAGTATTCACAATCATGGCTTTGTGTCCCGTATGTTGTGAATAGCATATATATGCAACAGAAATAAAAATTGCCTTTAAATAGTGATATGTATGTGTCAATTAAAACTTAAGCTAGAAACTTGGAATGAATCTGTGTCAAGAAGGACTTTTTTTGTAGCAGCAAGCTTCAGCCCTGTCGGTTATTGTGTAGTGTGTGTTGTAAACAAAATATATTGTATTATGTACTCTTGGGTGCCATATAGATCCCTGTGCTTTTGTTACAACTTGTCTTTGTGTTGTCCGGTGTCATCAAATACATTTGTCTAAAAAGTGTTCTAAAGTATACTACAGATGAAATAACATTTTCTTTACACTATACAAGTGTATTTTGTAATTCAATTTTTACAATAATAATCTGCATAACCTCATCAGTCTGCAATATTTATTATATAATAGAGTTATGTAAAACACAAAATTAATTTCAATTCACTCAATACCAAAGTATTTTATTTCAAGTTTTGGTTTAAAACGTCACTCTCGTGTTAAACAAGACTTCCAATGATAGGGAGATTGAGGTTTGAATCCTGGTCGGGTGTAGAGGGTGGTAAAAACCAGACTGTGTCATAGATAACATGTTTTTCAATACATATGTTTTGGGATGTGTTACCCTGGGGCCATATTGGTTTTAAATTATCTATTGTGCGTTTGTTTGTGTGCGGGCTCTCTTTGTATATATATATACATGCTAATTCCAGTGGTGAACTTGTGTTACAGGATAATGGATGTCTTTCTCTCTGAAGGCATGGAGATTATCTTCAAGGTCGCTCTCGCCCTGCTCACTGTAGGCAAGGAAGATCTTCTCTGTTTTGATATGGAGGGGATGTTGAAGGTTTGCGCTTATCTTTTGTTTGTTAGATTAAATTAAACTCGAATATTTAAAGTACTTAAATTTGGGAGATTTTTTCCTTAAGTCAAATTTGAATAACTACTAAAACTCTACCAAACTAAAATTTTTGAGTATTTGTTCACTCCTAAACATTTTGCCCAACATTAAAACTCAAAAGTTTTAAATGGTAAATGTTAAATATCTTAGGCGAACTCTTCTTGCGCCACAGGAGGGGAATGTACTAGAAACTGGCTATCAAGGTTAACCATCCGCCAAGATAATCTTGTAATCTTCCCTTCCCTCATTTCTTTGTTTACTTTGAGAACTAAAATAGAATACAAATAAATGTATACCTACATAATATAAATGTAAATTTATTTCATTTTCAGCTGTGCATGTTTTAGGATCATAACGGAATAGATAAGATAATGTTCTTATCAGTTATAACAGTCACAGCTTATATACCCTGATTTCGGAAGGATGAACAGTTTAGAAAATGCAAACATATTTCTTGCGGCAAACATTGATAACTTTTTACGATATTATAGTTGTAATTTTATGGGTATTGATCATTTATCAAAGGAACAGTTGCAGATCACATAACTTGATGTGTTAAAATATTAAAACTCTTTAGTAACTTTAGTAACTACCACACATTGTTCTTCTTACCAAAATTAGCCTATACATATCTGTGTTTACTGAGCAGTAAATATGACAACTTATTTACTCAAGTGTTTGTGTGCATTGTCAGTTTTTTCAGAAAGAACTCCCTGCTAAAGCAGAGGCAGATCCAGACAACTTGATGAACCTGGCCTACAACATCAAGATCAACCCCAAGAGGATGAAGAAACTGGAGAAGGACTACACTGTGATGAAAACCAAGGAACAAGAAGAAATGGTTGAATTAAGAGTAAGTTAATATTAATTAGTATATGTTGGGGGACATTTTTGTTGGCTCTTGACTACTTTTTTTTTT